>JAFHBW010000018.1:0-149923 GCA_019022765.1 Westerdykella sp. P71 | reverse complement strand
ATTATGTTGGGACCGTCCGCTTATCCGGCAATTGAAAAAAAAAAAAATTTTTTACACTGGGACCCATAGAAAAAGGGCTTTCAAAAAAAAAAAAAAAAGAAAAAAAGAAAAACCAGACTTCGACTTCCAATGACTGTACGGACTCCATATCGCCCCAGATTACAAAGGAAAGATAGTGCAACATGAGAACCGAGCGATAAAAGAACTAGCGTATCTTTTCATGATACACTTCAGCAGGGAATATAGTCGTATGAACCGCATATTACCAGATACTACGTGTAATGGATGGATCGTCATGGCAAGATCATCATGGAAAACACTGCCTGTGTCCTAGGGTGCAACCGATGAGACGGTAGAGAATCGCCTTATGCGCCGCAGAAAATGGGCAAATGCGTACATGAATGCAATAGGCGACAAGAAACAAGACGAAGACGCGTTTATGATAGTGGGGCACGCGAGAACTCGCTCAATACCACCGTTTCAACCAGCTATGGAAACCAGTCATATCCCCCGTGTCCACAAATTTCGAAATTCGCTTTGCAGCAACGCTATGGCCCCGAGAAACTTTCCGCAATGATCGAAGAAACATGTTCCGCGGGTACATGTCGCCGCGGAAAGCCCTGCGTCCTTACTTCTCTCCTCAGCATCCCTGCTCCTTTAAGAAATGCCATAATTAGAAGCCGCATATCCTTTCCGGTACGGCGCCACTCTCGAAGACTCCAAAACATACAGCGACCGACTCATGTCTGTCTGTTTTCTGCCTGGTGAAAAATAAAGAAAAGAACATGACATAGAGTGAAAATGAAGACATTGGACAATAAAAAAGAGAGAAAAAAAGACAAAAAGGATGGAGAATATGAACAACTGTCCAAAAGTCTTATTTTTGACGACATATGTCCCAGGGAAACCTCCAGCCCGTCCAAAAACATTCTCCCAAGACGTGCTTCCAAGATTTACATGTCTTGGGAGAATATCAACGCAACGAACATGGTTTCCGAGTCCTCCGATTCGTTTCCTTGAAAAATATCGATCACGAACCAAACATATGTTTCTTCCAGTCCTCCTTCCCGATTTTCTGCAGAAGAAGAAGCAGGAAAAAAAGAAACCAAGAAGAAAGCCGAATACGGAAATGCCTTTTTTTTCCCATTCCAAACGCCCTCCCCAGGCTGGTAGAAGAACGAAAACAAGAAAAGAACCAAAAGCCTTGTTGCATGAATCTATGTCCAGCATCCTGCCCTTCCAGCTCCCCGCCCTACGAAAGTCAAAAAAAGGCTGCGTGGATTTGATGTGCCCTCCCGTCGCCCAGAACCTTAAAAATTGCGTCGAGGGAAAACCATGGGCAGCTGGTTCCAAAAAACCGTACAAGACCTCCTGATGAACGGAGGACATCAAAGAGAAGAAGGAAAAGAGAATGTCGTGCACTCCTCAAAATCCTGGAACTCTGGGGCTATGTCCCACCATCTTTCGACCATCTTTCGACCGCGTACTATGGTCCTCTCCCTCCCGAAAAAAAAACCCACCTATGGATCCGATGTCCGAAAGGAGACGTCCCATCCCCCTCAAAGATATAAAAGACAATTCTTTCCACTGTCCAGCATCCTCCACCCGTAGTCTCCAGCTCAAAACGCCTCTTAAAAGAACGGTACACACTGGACATGTTCGCGAGCGCTCGAGTGTCCGCGTTCCCAAAAGATTGGTGTATGGATGTCGATGTGTGGCAAGCCTCCTCCCTTCGCCAAAAATCGAGAAAAATAGAGGGAGTGTCGATGTGGCGGCTGTCCAAAACTCGGTGTCCAAAGAGGGCGTGTCCCAGGGAACTTTTCACAACGGGCAAAGGTTGGGGTAATGGGGAGGGACATTACTCATGATGATGGTGATGATGATGGTGAGCATTAGTATCATCACCACCACCATCATCACCGCCATCACCGTTACCATCACAAGCACATGTGAAAGAGAAAGAAGCAGGCATAAATTCCAGTCATTGGTATTACTATCCCAGCCCACGCGCCATACGAGTAAAGCGGAAATCTTCATTGGATATTGCATTTGACAGGTAACCCGCAAGGGCCCTCCTTCTTTTCCTTCTTATCTTGTGATTGAGCCGGCGCCTTCCCTGTTCCCGCAGTCTGGCCCTTAGCAGGAGCCGCCGTTTGCGTCGCAGGAGCAGTAGCAGCCGCCGTGGTCGACGCCCCGGTCTTTCCGCCATCTAGTCAGGCGAAAGCCTTGGAGACGACCTCGTAGAAGGCCTTGCCCTGCAGACGAGCGAGCTCCTTCTCCAGGTCCGTGGGCTGGCGGCTGCCGTCGGCGGCGGCGAAGGTGCCTGCGCCCCAGGGGCTGCCGCCGTGGACCTCGCTGAGGTTGGCGAGTTGGCCTTGAGCAATGTTAGTATGTTTCGAAATGGGACTTGGGATGTGGGATTGGGACATACCGAAGGTGTACTTGTATCCCAGAGGGACGTAGATGATGCCGTGATGGGTCAAGGTGGACATGGCGGCGATAGCGGTGCTCTCCTGGCCTCCACCGGGGGTTCCGGTGGACACGAAGAGACCGGCGTACTTGCCCCAGTACTTGCCAGAGGCCCACTGGCCACCAGTCTTGTCCCAGAAGGTCTTCCACTGGGCGGGGAAGTTGCCGTAACGAGTGGGGATGCCGAAGAGGAAGGCGTCGTAGTCCTCGAGGATCTTGGGGTCGTCGACGAAGGGGATGTCCTTGGGCTTCTCGGGGGCGTGCATCTTGGCGAGGACTTCCTCGGAGAGGGTCTCGGGGATCCTGGGAGGGGTTAGCTGGTGCCCATATTTTGGGTGTTGACTGAGCTGGTGCACTCACTGGTAGAGGTCGACGGTTCCACCGGCCTCCTCAATGCCCTTCTTCTCCTCGAGGGCCTGGGAATCTCAATGTCAGCTTTCATTGGCCAATGATGCTCCCGGCTCTCAGCTCAACTGCCATTGAGGCCGGATGTCGTCATGATAACGGTGGGGGGACTGGACGTACCAACTGCCTGATGTGACCCCAGGTGGAGTAGAAAACGATAGCGATCTTGGGCGCCATTGTGCAAGCTATAGAGAGGGATCAATTGCGGGGTGAAGTTATCAATGGAAGCAATGGAGAGTGTTGTTGATGTCTGGAATGGAGCAAGAGGGGAGGAGGGGAAAGGAAAGCGCCGGAACTAGTACTAGGACCAGGACGTCAACGATGGAATCTGACAGAACGAGGGGTCGATCAAGCGTCAGGCACGACCCCTTATGTACCTGGGGAAGAAGAAGGCAAGCTGGAGCTGGGCTTCCCTATCAGGTCCGTAGCACCGCATATCTGCAGCTTATTATCCAGAATTCCGCGTTGGGACAGCTAGAGCACTCACCATGAAGCTTCCAATGCGTCCAGCAGCGAGCCGATCAAGCGTCGCTCCCCTCACTAAGCCGCTTACGTCCTCTTGGCGCTTACGACTAGATTTGTCAGGCTTCTGAGCGGGCCGGGCCATGCAGTTCCGAGTACCCCGACAGTGCGAACTCTGCTAAACTTGCTGAGAAATCACCGCCATGAGGCTGTCAGCGCCTTTCAGCCTCGCGCTGGGCTGCGTGGCTGCCCTCCGCTTTCTCTGTGGCCGATTACCAAGCTGTATCGGAATGAGAAATCAGAGGGCGAAAAAAGTACGCGGTAGAGGCTGCTTAGGGAAGAATTTCGCCTCCATCTGGTGAGGTTTGTTGCACTACAGCGGAACTCTACCGTGCGCACATGATTGGCTGATTGACTGTCGAGCATGGAGATTTAGTCGGCCCGATCTACTCTATATTTATATTGATTTATTATGTCACCTTCAAGTCATCGATCCATCGACTGATTCTGACGTCTGCGTAGTCACAAAAGCAACCTAACAAAAACAGAGTCAAGGATCAAATAATTATACATTCGTAGTAGTAGCAATTGTAGGTCCTGCCTCAAAGGGAACCTCAGGACTGATGCAATAGGGTATTCATGACGCCTGCGGTAGCTAGCCAGCTTTCGCATCCGCGGCCCATAACTCAAAGAACAAACAGAAAATGCAGACAACTTTTGTTTTTTGGAGTTTTCCCTCCCTTTTGCCATCATGAACGCAGAAAATGCAAATGCAGGAACAGCAGAGAAGTTCCCTGTGGCCATGGGTCTGGTAGTCCCGTCCCAAAACTCCGAATGCCGATGCAGAAACAGTCGTAGAAATCGTGATTGAAAGTAGAGAAGAATGCAGATGAATAATGTCAAAGTGTCGAGTTGTCATCGAGACGGGTCCAGTGATGACGGCCAGGGGATCAGGTGGAGATGGATAGCAGCTTGCGGCGGACACCGTCGAGGAACTCGGCCTCGTTGATGCGTTGGAAAGGTCCCTCCTCCTCTTTCTCGTAGAGACCGGTGCTTCCATACGGTCCCTTGCCGCTCGGCTCGATGCTCTGCGGCCATTGCCCGCGGGAGGCAATCTGCGCAAGGGAGAAGTCGCCGTGCACAGACGCGAAGGACGGCTCGAAGATGCAGTCGGCGAAGAACAGTTCAATGTAGAGCTCCCTGGGGATGACGCTAGTGGCACGACGCTGGACGAGTGCGCGAGCTTCTTTCAGGAGCTCCTGGAGCGCATCCGTGGCCTCGTCCGTAGAACGGCCATGCTCGTGGCCGCAGATGTGCAGGGCGCGAACCTGGAGATCGCCGCTGAACTTGACGTTGTTACCGAAGGACTGGGAGTTCTTATCGGAGAAGAGGTCTGCGCAGACCGAAGGCAGGGAGATGGAGAGGGTTTCCAACTTCGGGCAGCTTCGGAGGAGTTCGCACAGATGCTCGGAGTCGCTCGGGGATCCTGGATGCGGGTGCCAGAAGCCATCCTGTGAGCGCGGGCTGTGCTCCAGGACGCGGAGGGTGTTGCGCGAGGCCTTGACAACGGCGACTACGCCATCGATGGTGATGGTGGAGATGCAGGTGAGGTGGAACTCCTCGAGCTGGGTGGCGGTGCGTGAGATGGCGTACAAGTCGCGGTCGGTGATGGGCAGAAAAGTGGTGTCGCCGAAAATCTTCAAGCGACGGAGCTGGCCGAAGTTGACAGACTGGAGCGGCTCCGCATCGACGAGGTTCTCTGGGTCCTCGGCCTGCTGCTTGGTGGGATCGACGGCAAGGAGTTCGAGCGAGCGCAGGGGCTTGCCACTGCCAAGCAACAACGTCCGCCAAGACTTGGCGTCCCAGTGGCGAACCGTGGTCCAAGGAAGCGAAACCGACACGAGATTGATGCAATTCTTCAGAGAAGCGAAGATGAGTCGGTCCGTCTCGGCCGTGTAGAATCCGTGGAACCACATGCGCTTGATGTTGGCGGCGACCTGCGGATACTTGGAGAAGGTGTCGACGGTGCGCTCGAGCGACTGGAATGGGTTGCGGTAGACGGCGGTGCCGGTCGGTCTGGGAATCAGTTCATAGAGCTTGTATCTGTCCCGGCGAGTGGTGAGCTCAGCCCATCGCTGGAGTCATGGTTAGTATTGTAGGTTCTGTTCTCTGACGCAAACGGGGGTGGGGACCGTACCTCTCCGCCCTTCCATCGGCGAATATAGACATCGTTGAGAGCGTACCCCAAGGCCCATTCGTGCCACTGCCAGCAGACGAGTCGAATGGCGGAGGTGGCATCCCACCTCAGAAGCTCTGGGGGGACGGGGCCTCGGACGTAGCGCTGGGTGGATGCCTTTTGGAGAGGCAGCTGCACCTGAGAGAGGCCATATGTGTAGGTAGGGCCTTCGCGGATGTTGGCACGAGCAGCCTCGTCAAGGATCTTGGATACGATCTCGAACGGGAGTTCCGTGATGTGCATTCCAGGCAGGTCAAGGGCGACGGTGAGGTGGGTCTGGGTGGATGTAGGTGGTGTGGTGAGCGTGTATTACGGTGGAGGATGCAGGTGGTTGAGGATGGTGAAGGGCAGTGTCAGGTAGGATGTTGGTGAAGTGAGAGCATGCAAGTATGAGGCAGGTGAAGTCGCGGCAGCGGCCATGGTCTTATATACGAATCGGGCCGGCTGGAGGCATCGCAAGGACATCACATTGAGAAAAATCTTGAATGGACAAAGAAGGGGAGCAATTAGTCAAGCGTTGGACCAGAGCCAACACCAGCTCTTGGAACAGGTCCCAAGGACACACGCATGCGGGCACGGTGAAGGGTGGAGCCGCCTTCTAGGGCTCGGCTAGGGGTGGTTGAGGGGACGGTAGGGTAGGGGACGGTGACGGGCGGATCAGCTCATGGCACGAAGCACGAAGCACAACGCTGGGCGACTGCTGGCAAAAGAACGCAGCAGCACGCTGGCGGAGTTGGATGTTGCCGCTGGGGGGAGGTAAAGGCGGAGGATGGCCTGGAAGTCCTGGCTCATAGCGTTTCTATGACCTAAGGCCAAGCCAAGCCAGGTGCTTTGGCAGTGTTACCAGTGCTTGCCAGTGCTGCCAGGCGAAAACCATAGGCAGTCATGTGCGCCGCAACAAGCACGTTGCCCCTAGAGTCATTCCATTAGATCCTGGGCGGAGCACTTGAGTACTGCCAGCATGACTAAAAGGAGCCTTCTGCAAGGGGCTGCGCTGGATTCCCATTACCCCCAGGAAACCTCTTTTTAGATGGCGGTTGAGGAGATGGTGAGGCGTCATGCCGTCACGGGGCCACTTCCACCGGGCTGCCAAGACGCCGCCCCGAACCACCAGTCAGACCGCGACATTCATCCATGGTGAATATCCGAATAATGGAGATGGAGAGACATGGAGAGACTCTTTCTAGGGAGAGGGGAAAAGCGCTTCGCTTTACAGCAAGCATTGCACAATTATTATGGTGCGACAGTAGTCCCAGGCGGTACAGTACGGTACTGTTGCTCCGGCTCATGACTTTCATCAGTCTTCTCCGGAGTCTGACATGGTGCGAGTATACGCAATCCTCACGTCTTAATACGTCGTTGTCATTCATCACCACCATTCGGTCTTCGGTGTCCGATCCGTTTGGGGAGGTGCATGTTGGAACAGCTCCTTATTGTTACTACGTTGTTCATGCTCTACGTCGATAGATTGTACCCTGTATAACCATGTATCAAAATCCACGCCTTCGGTGACCCGTCTCTGAGCTTGTCTTCATCAAGACCTGCAAATCAGGAACACCAGATGCATGGACAACCCGCACATCCATCTCCCTTCTCCTGCACATCCCAACAGCTTCCCGCGAGGCGGGTTTTTCCATCTCCCGGCTGGCTCTTGCTCTTGCTTCCGCTTGCTCGCAGTCGCCAGTCGTTGCGATTCTGTTACGTTTGGATTCCCCTTCCCCGCTGTCCGCCATGCACCTTCCCCGGTGTCATGGGTCCTAGAGATGCGACGCGCACCGCGGAATCTTCCCAGCATCCGGACAACAAAGCTTTTGCCAAAAGCACCGACGGACAAGGCGGGGAGAGCCAACGTGCCATCTCTAGCTCGTCGACCATTGTCTCGGCTTGCTGGTGGGGCCCATTCGCGAGAGAGCGTCTCGAACAGCTGCACAGTCCTCCTTCTTCTGTAGTCCGTACCGTGTACTGTATACAATGAAGTCGCAATGCGGTCCCGGGCTGACGACGAAGAACAGCAGCAATGAATTCCAACAATGCTGCATCTCTGACGCAATACCACACTCGCGGGTCCGACACGGCTGCATGCCTATAGGGGGGTCAATAAACAGAGTATTCACTCACGGTTGTGCTCCCATGGACACTACTACACAGTAGTCCAAGCATTTTTTCGAGCTTTGTTTCTCCGGATTTCCATGACCTAACAAATTGCACGCTACCCCGCAAAACCGCATCACGGACCCGGCAGGCCAGTCCCCAACCAGCGTTTCCGCATCAGGCACGTCCCTCAACCGTGTCGCTTCGACGCTGGTTTCCAAGGTTGGTCCCCGCTGGGTCCGTCACGGTGGTTGCGCCAAGTCTTTTTTTTCCATTCTCCTTCTCTTTCTGTTTCGCGGCTGCGTCAAGCAAGGGGGGTTCCGCTAAGGAGCCAGTGGCGTGCGGTCGCAGCATCACGAGGCGAGGCTGCACATGACCTCAAGGCCTTTGGAATCATTATTCGAATGCGGCTCTCTCGGCTCTGCTCAGCTCGGCCGGACCTCATGGTGTCGCGGCCGTCGGATCCACCTCGGATTCGACCATCGTGATCACACGGCTGTTGTATACTTGTCATCTTTTGGTGTCCATTCTGCCCATCAGCTGAGCATCCTTAGCGGCTATCGTGAGATTGCAGGTGCTTGAGGTCGTCGCCGGACGGACGATGCTTCGCCTCGCTGGGGTCGCCGCCGAGGTGCTGGATCATGAGAGCTGTGTGCAGAGAGCACAGTCATCGTCTCGGCGGTGTATAGGTACTCGTGTACAACACGTGTGCGTCTTGGCCATCGTCGTGAGACCTCGCGGGTGCAACAACCTCGTTTGCTGGGAGTATCGCGGTTACGGCGCCATCGAGCAACAGACAACAGACACGAGTGTGTCCTCTGTGAATGTTCACGATGAAACGGGGGGACAGAGGGTGGTTATGTACAACAATATGTACCCCATATCTCACCACCCGCCGACTTCGGGTAGATACGTACCCGCTTTCCCGCACGGGTAGTGGAGATAAGCTCACGCGTGGGACGGCTACTTATCAGCAACCACCACCACGGGAGGGAGGTTTCTGTTACTCCACCCTATCTCGTCATACTCGGTGCCTGTTGCTACTACGAATACCACGGATACGTATTTCAAGTATTTCTTTGGCTGGGAGAATACGAAATGTGAGGGTCGCTGCCACGGCCACACATTCATCCAATAATAACTCTCCACTTCCCTGCAGACGTATCGCAAGGGAATACTACACTAAAGATATCTCTCTAGACTCGGATACCTCTCTATGCTATCTCACAATTGCAACATGTCGTTCTCTCTTTGGCAGGACTAGAACCCGCATCGAGCACAAATCCGCCAGGAAATACCACCTCGATGACAATTTCCACAACGCTCCACCTGAAGTGTTATTTAGGTACCCCATTTTGATCATCGTACAGACATCAGCTCTTCTAAAAATGATATCATTCCAATTCCCGTTCCACCGTGGACGTCTCGTCTCGTGTATCACAGCCATAGTACCCGTCGCCCTGTCTGTGATCTGTGCAATGCCATGCACCAACCCGCGCGCGTGTCACCAAACCCCACGGCATGCTATCTTGCAACCCTCATTCTTGGAGCTCCCAAAACGCCCATATCCACTAATAAGAAATAACACCCAACATGCAAACTTGAATCGAAGAGGGGTATCGTATCTGCACAACTACTGCCATCCTCTCACCCACGTCTCCCGTCCCCTAACCCCAGGAAAATCTAGCACCCTACCTCGCCCTCCTCCCAAACCCACTCCCCCCATCCAGCCCATTCGCATGTGCCAGCAAGAACTTACAGCAAGTAAGCACATACTTGCACGCCTTCGTCCAATTCTCCTCCTTGCTGAGACTCAGCTTGATGCTCGTGTCGTGGATCTTGTCTTTGCGTATCTCGTACGGCATCTTGTAATTCAGATTGCCGTGATTGCCAGCACCTCCAGTGTTGAAGTTCCCGTCGGCATACGCGCCGGGTCCGGGACCCGCCGCCGCCTGCTGCGACGACTTTTCGGCAAACTCGCCGAGCTGGCGTAGGCACTCCAGGAATGCGACCATGGCGGTGTCGAATTTCCGGTGCATGAAGCCCAGGTTGAAGGGGAGCTCGCCCGAGGAGTAGAGCTCGAGGCGTTGCTTGGTGATTGTGGGGCGATCGCTCGGAATCCCTGTTGCTGTGCTGCTCCCCGTCGCCGGTTTGGTCTCTAGTTTGAGGATGCTGGACGTGGAGCCCATGGGGTAGAGTTCGTAACCTTGGAATTTGTAGCCTAGACGTTCCGCGAGAGTCGCAAGGAGGAGACACGTCTGGCCCCATGCAGCGTTGATTTCGGGCCAGTCCACGTACGGCGAGGAGAGGCGGCCGAGGCGGAGGCCGTTGATGGTGGCGTAGTAGCTGTCGTGGGTGATGAAGAAGGTATCGTTGTAGACGCTGCGGCGTTGGAGTTGGGTGAGGAGTTCGAGGTCGTGATTGTGTTTGGTGGTGAGGGCGTCGCGCTCGTTCTGGAACGACGTGAGGGCTGCGGAGAAGGCGTTGCGGTGGGCCCAGAAGTCGTTTTCCGTCTTGTCGAGGGCGCGTGATTCGGCTTCTAGGGCGAGGAGTTGGGAGTCTAACTCTGCCTTCTCCCTTTCCAATCTTTCTAGATGGGTGAGGGCGGCAGCTTCGCTCTTCTTTGCCGCTTCCAGCTCGGCTTCTGCGGCTTTGATTTCCTCTGTGCTCGGCACGTCGCTGTTGGCGCGGCGGAGATAGTCCACATATGCGTCGCGTTCTCTAGTAGCGACCGTCATGCGCTTCTGGAGGCCATCCACGAGAAGCTCGGTGCACTCCGTGCAGATGGGGTGATCGATATCTGAGCGTGCCGACAAGATCTCAAACAAGCGGGTTGTTGTTTCCATCCCATCTGCAATCTTGCCCGCTCCGAGTGATGCCCCTTTCCCAGCCACACTTGCTCTTCGGTTCGCCTCCGCACCAGTTGGCTGTGAATCCTGGGAACCCGTCTGCTTCTCAGCGCCTTGCCATGTCTCTGGAGAAAGAGCGGGATCGAGCATGGACTCCGACATATGCACACTGACAAATGACATTGCCGGGTTCTGTCCTCCATGCTGTGCGAATCGCGAATGCGGTACAGTACGTTTGAAGGTAGGATTCCTCGCAGACTGGGCGGCACTCTCGTATGTCTGGTGTCTGGACGAGGGGTAGGCTGGGCGAGACTGCCGTGACGATGCCTTCTTCGTCGCTTGCTGCTCAGTGGATACTGTTGAATCTGTATTCTGGTCAGATATTGCTAGTTCAGATAAGGACACTGTCTCGAACCCGTTAGGAGCTTGAAGGCAGCTGGATTAAGCTGGTCGATGGATGCATCGACCTCGATGGGAGTGCGGCATTTCTGACAATACAGGCCCGCGGACCTTGAATCTTTGGTACTCCTTGCTGAGGCAGCCATTGCAGTTGCATTGCGAAAGAAAGGATTTGTGTGGCCAGCCGTCGGAGTTGAAGGTAAAGAGCAGTTTGCACATGTGTACGACTTGCATGCATGTGAGCATCATCGTGCACGAGCCACAATTGACCAGGGTGCGCGTTACGGCGGGGCGGGGGGAAGGTTCGCGAGTCCGCGAATCCCAGCCACACGCGCTTTAAAGTTGTCTTTGCGCGTGGAGAGCTTCCATCTCGATATCTATTGATTGCGCCCAAGACAACGCACCACCACCTACGCCTGTTCTGTCAACATCAACCCCGGAGTTGGAGCCATGCGACTCGGCTCCGATCGTCAATTTCCGCCATGCAACGACCAAGGAAACGATTGCGCACAAGCCGATCCCTCGTGTCCGGCAGCGGTACTCGCTCCCAGTTCCAACAGCAGGCTGGTGAGCTAGAGAATGTATTCCAGAACAACCTAAGCATATTGCCTGGCCTTGATCGCACCTTTGAGGCCCTTTTCGACAAATACGCCAACATGCCGGAGGACATTGCCGACGTCGTGGATCTCGAGTCTGAGACTATCGTGGTCGACAACGGTCATTTACGGAGCCTCCAGCAAAACCCGGAAACATGGGAGCGAGCGCAAATGCTGGATAATATTGTGACGGGAGACGGTTGGGACCTTGGAGATGATTCAAAAGATTCAAAAGACGAAAAAGACGAATTGGCACCTTCTAGGTCTCCGTCTCCTGTTCCAATTCAACGTACACAAGCTGTCGTTGAGCCAGCACCTGCCCAGGTACGACGATTTCCCTCAACCGAAGTGCTATCCATACTGACCGCGCCAGGCTGCCCCACAGCCGGAACTCATTGTAGAGGAGGCTATTATCGAAGCGCCTCCAGCCGTCAATGAAGCTCAGTTTTCAGATGCTTTCAGGCAGCTTTCAGGCGGTCAACAGCTAGACTCGACGCCGTCAGGTCCACAAAACGGGGTCGACCTCCTGAAGATCATACAACAATTTGTAGACCAATCTGTGGCGCAAAGACTGCGAGAACAGCAAATGGCATCCAATCCTTTGACGCAACCCCGAGACGATGGGCCCTTGAGCACCCCGGTTGCCAATTCCTCGGAGTCGTGGAGGGACCCCGTGCCACCTGCTACAGATCCGAAATGGTACTTTCCGCCTTTACCACGGCCAGCATCTACTACACGGCCTACCGCATCCACATCAAGGCCACGTCGTAAGAGGCTGTTCCCGCCATCACCACGGATACATCAGCGAAAGGAGTCTGGAGAGCCAGGGCAACAGTGTATCTTCCCAACGCCCAAGAGGACTCCACGGGTTCTTTCCAGCCCAATTGTTCGAATAACGCAGAAGAAGACCGACCAAGCGGCGTTCGCAGCGTACCGAAATCCCGAGCCTGCGACGAAACCACCCGAAGATACCGTTCTAGAAGACGAACAAGCCGAAGCAAGAATGGGCGGCGAAGCCGAGGACATTCGAAGCTCACCTGTTCGTGAACTGCCTTTGTCTACCCCTTCGCTTATATACTCTGATGGCACAGAGTCACACAAAGATATCGACGATGGCGAGGCTGTTCAACCTGATGACGCCAACCTTCCAGCGACTTTCTTTGAAGAGAACTTGGAGTTACTCCCCATGACAGAGGATAAACGCAATCATGGGGTTATCATAAAGGACATGGAGACAACGCCTGCAGAGGAAATACCTTTGATCGTTGCCTCAATTGAAAGCGACGAGGTCTCTGAGCCACAAACTCGGGATTCCACGGAGGACAGCACGGCGAGCCATGTCCAGGTGGTGATATCCGTGAGGAGTGACCCTCAGCCGCAGGTCCAGCGAACCCCGGTCATCTCTGACTCACAAGAGATCGACCTTGTTTCTAATGATGAGGCTCACAAACCGGACACGATAGCGACCCCACCACCCCTCAACGACGGCGAGCTTCTTGATGAACTTGATGCTCTATGTCCGTCTACCCCAGCTATCAAGCGCGAATCGTTGACACCAGGACCGTCTTCGCTTCTTCGAGCGGTACCCCCCCGGACACCCAAGTCAGCACCCCAACCGTACAGAGTGAATTCCTCTATGGTCAAGGCCACGCCGAAGTTGAGTAAATCGCAATTGTCACGACTTGCGAGGGCGCAATGGGCGAAGCAGGGCCGAAGTGGGACACCCCAGACTTCAAGACCGAAGAAGAGATTAGCTCGTCCGCAAAGGAAAAGATGGGTGGAAGAAAGCGAGGACGAGCTGGCCTAGGGCAGGAGCCGTGGTGGTCCAGGCGTCGCAAGTATGACTGTTGTCTGGGTTAGTGTTGAGGTGTTTTTCCTTTTGATACCCTCGGTTTATCCTTATACAGCATCGTGAGGATTTCCAAAGTGCATCTGGAGTACAATTTTCTCGGGATGACGTAGATAGCCCTGCCCTGGTAGCGAAATCTAGCGATCGGCTAGGAATAATGGATCTCCGGAAACGATTTCCTGCAACACAACCCTGGCCTTTTTTCCCAGTGCCCGAGAAGTTCCCATGTTTCCCCAGCCTATCCTGGCGAACTGCACGAGATAACCTTTATGACTGTGGAGGCTTGGCTGGCTAGTGGCCGTCGGCTAGAAGAAAACATGGCAGAATGGGAAGAAGGGGTAGAAATTTTTTGGAGTCAGAAGTGACTGTTGTGCTGTGGTGCTTTGGGAGCCCTCGAGGTTCTCTACTGGCCAGATGTTCATGTACTGTACATTCCAGATATCGTTAGGTAGACGTGAAGAAGATATTCGTTCAAAGGTTTTCTGGCCGTTTGAAGCCCCAATCCATCCCATTGTATTGTCCCGATCTCCAATATAGAGGGTGAACCACCGTGCGTTATCGGTTTGCATCTTCCACGGCAACCTTCACCGCCCGGCGATAGCGCGGCATCGGCGGCCCGCTGATTGGCTGCAACAAATTTCGTGGACTCGTTCATCTCCATCGCGCCCCGCCGTCATATAGTCTGAATATTTCCCTGAGCAACACTCTTTTCTCACTCGAAGTGCTGGGCCTCAAGCTCGACCGACCCTCAATCGTCCTGCCCGCCCGCAGACTCGTCTCGCCGTGCCCCATCGACGCTCCGGTTCTCCTCTGCGCGCGTCAATCGAGCTCGCAAGCTCCCCCAGGTGGCTTCCTGTCCGCTTGATACGCAGGCATGGCTCTCTGCGGGCGTCTGGCACGCCGCACCACGTCCCTCGCCGGACAATGCAGGTCGCTGAATCCCTCAATTGCCTCCAGGACGTTCACATCGCGCGCCCCCAGGCCGATAACCTCCTGCTTGCGCTCGCAGTATGAGTCACCCGCTGCCTACAGACAGTTGCGAGCCTTCTCCAAGCTTCCTGCCAATTGGAACAAGACCCAGGAGGCGCCCAATGCCCAGGCATATCTAAACAGCGGCGCGATCGCTGGCGCGCGGGATCTGGTCGATGTGAACAAGGTGCTGGTCATTGGCAGCGGTGGTCTTAGCATCGGTCAAGCAGGAGAATTCGACTACTCAGGTACGCACTCTCAATACCATCTGCTACCCAAATTCGATAAAGACGAGTAGAATGCTTACTCGCGCCCAGGATCGCAAGCTTTGAAGGCTTTGAAGGAGGCCGGCGTTCGTTCCGTCCTTATCAACCCCAATATTGCGACCATCCAAACCTCGCACGTGCTCGCAGACGAGGTCTACTACCTCCCGGTTACCCCTGAATACGTCGAATACGTGATCCAGAAGGAGAAGCCAGATGGCATTTTCCTCAGTTTTGGTGGCCAGACCGCCCTGAACTTGGGTGTCAACATGAACAAGATGGGTATCTTCGAGAAGTACGGCGTCAAGGTCCTGGGAACCAGCATCAAGACGCTGGAGACTAGCGAGGATCGCGATCTATTCGCTAAGGCTCTGAACGAGATCAACATCCCTATCGCTGAGTCCATCGCCGTGTCCACCGTCGACGAGGCGCTCGATGCCGCCGAGAAGGTCGGATACCCGATCATTGTCCGCGCTGCCTATGCTTTGGGTGGTCTTGGTTCCGGCTTTGCCAATAACCCCGAGGAACTGAGGAACTTGTCTGCCCGGTCTTTGACTCTCTCTCCCCAGATTCTGGTCGAGAAGTCTCTGAAGGGCTGGAAGGAGGCCGAATACGAGGTCGTGCGCGATGCCAGCGATAACTGCATTACTGTCTGCAACATGGAGAACTTCGATCCCCTCGGCGTGCACACTGGCGATAGTATCGTTGTTTCCCCCAGTCAGACGTTCAGCGATGAGGAGTACCACATGCTCCGATCCGCCTCCATCAAGATTGTCCGTCACTTGGGAGTTGTTGGCGAGTGCAATGTCCAGTATGCTCTTCAGCCCGATGGCTTGGACTACAGGGTCATTGAGGTCAACGCTCGTCTGTCTCGTTCGTCTGCACTGGCTTCCAAGGCTACTGGCTATCCCCTGGCTTACACTGCTGCGAAGATCGGTCTTGGACACACCCTCCCTGAACTTCCCAACGCTGTCACCAAGACCACGACCGCCAACTTCGAGCCCAGCTTGGATTACATCGTCACCAAGATGCCCCGTTGGGATCTGAGCAAGTTCCAGAATGTCAAGCGCGACATCGGCAGCTCCATGAAGTCGGTTGGTGAGGTCATGGCTATTGGACGTACTTTTGAGGAATCCTTCCAGAAGGCTTGCCGACAGGTCGACCCCAAGTTCCTCGGTTTCCAGGGTGACAAGTTCGACAACCTGGACGAGGTGCTCCAGAACCCCACGGACCGCCGCTGGTTGGCCGTCGGCCAGGCCATGTTCCACGAGGGCTACTCCGTCGACAAGGTGCACGAGCTCACCAAGATCGACAAGTGGTTCCTGTACAAGCTGCAGAACATTGTCGACTGCACTCGCGAGCTCGAGGAAATCGGCAGCCTCTTCGGCCTCAAGAAGGAGATCCTGCTCAAGGCCAAGAAGCTTGGTTTCTCCGACAAGCAGATCGCAAAGGCCGTCAACAGCACTGAAGACGAGGTGCGCGCGCGCCGGAAGAGCTTCGGCATCCGCCCCTGGGTCAAGAAGATCGATACTTTGGCGGCCGAGTTCCCGGCCGATACCAACTATCTTTGTGAGTACTCCTACCGTCTCTTCAATTCACTGCCCAGGTTCTAACAGATCCCAGATGTAAGTCCATTCTCCGTTGAGACTTGTTGCTTTGTTTTGCTTTCCATTCTCCTTGCCGCTATTTTTTCAATTCGTCACAATGTGGTTCGAGGAGGTTTCTTCTTTTTGACATGTTGGACGCCGTCCACGGGTGAGTTCGTTGGGGTGGGCCCCGGTGTAGTGGCTCCTTCCCTCTGTAACTTCTTCCACACCACGCGTCCAATGTTTCGGACGGTGTCCATCAACATGAGAGAGGATGTGCAACCTTTTTGGACGGTCTCCACCAACATGTCTTTCCTTCACATCTTTTCACTCCTTGTTGTACTGCTTTTGCAACTCCTACCCAACGGCTCGCGCATTCGGCCACTACTAACACCCAGCTTCAGACCACGTACAATGCTTCATCGCACGATGTCTCGTTCGATGACCATGGTGTCCTTGTTCTCGGAAGCGGTGTCTATCGCATTGGAAGCTCTGTGGAGTTCGATTGGTGCGCTGTACAGGCTACCCTCGCCATGAAGAGGTTGGGTAAGAAGACTGTCATGATCAATGTAAGTTCCAATTTTCCCTTTTTTCCTCCCCCCACACAGGTAGGTTAGACTTGACGCAGCATCATTCCTCACCAGGCATTTCGCTACGTACCGTCATAGGGAAATGCTGCTGCGTCAAAGTCGAACCTCACTGCTAACCCGAGTTCTTCTACCACGGGGAATACCCGCCAGATATCCTCGTTTCCCACTGTTTCATCTGAGCCTTCGCTGCCGCAGCTCGATGGCCCTGCTGACCACTTCCAGTATAACCCCGAGACGATGTCGACCGACTATGACATCCCTGATAAGCTCTACTTTGAAGAGCTCAGCTATGAGCGTGTGATGGATATCTACGAGCTGGAGACCGCCAGCGGTGTTGTGGTGTCCGTGGGAGGTCAACTACCCCAGAACATTGCACTCAAACTGCAAGAGTCTGGAAAGGCCAAGGTTCTCGGAACAGATCCTGCCGATATTGACAAGGCCGAAGATCGTCACAAGTTCTCCTCTATCCTGGACTCCATTGGTGTGGACCAGCCCGCCTGGAAGGAACTCACCTCCTACGAGGAGGCCCAAAAATTCGCCCAGTCTGTTGGCTACCCCGTCCTTGTCCGTCCCTCGTACGTCCTTTCTGGCGCTGCCATGACTGTCATTCGCAACGAGGGCGAGCTCCGCGAGAAGCTCACTGCCGCTGCCGATGTCTCGCCCGACCACCCCGTGGTTATTACCCAGTACATCGAGGGCGCTCAGGAAATCGACTGCGATGCTGTCGCCTCCAACGGAAAGCTCCTCGTCCATGCCGTCAGCGAGCACGTCGAAGATGCCGGTGTTCACTCCGGCGACGCAACGCTGGTCCTACCCCCTGTCAACCTCGATGAAAGCATTCAAAAGCGCGTCAAGGAAATTGCTGAGAAGGTTGCGAAGGCCTGGAACATCACTGGACCTTTCAATATGCAGATCATCAAGGCTGCCGACCCTGAGGGTGGCGAGCCTAAGCTCAAGGTCATTGAGTGCAACCTTCGTGCTTCCCGCTCCTTTCCCTTCGTCAGCAAGGTCCTTGGTACCAACTTCATTGACGTTGCTACCAAGGCGCTTGTCGGCCGTGAGGTTCCGGAGCCCGTCGATCTGATGGCTGAGAAGAGGGATTACCTCGCCACCAAGGTGCCCCAGTTCTCCTGGACCAGGTTGGCGGGTGCTGACCCCTTCCTTGGCGTCGAGATGGCTTCTACTGGCGAAATGGCATGCTTCGGAAAGGACCTCGTTGAGGCCTACTGGGCATCCGTCCAGTCCACCATGAACTTCCGTCTTCCCCAGCCTGGCGAGGGTCTCCTTTTCGGTGGTGACATCGAGACGGACTCCCTTGTCCAGATTGCGAAGTACGTCAACCCTCTCGGCTACAAGTTCTACGCTGCCAACAACGAGGTCAAGCAATACCTCGAGAGCAAGGCTGGCGCCAGCGTGGAGGTGATTGAGTTCCCCAAGGAGGACAAGAGGGCGCTCAGGGAGGTGTTTGAGAAGTACGACATCAAGGGTGTGTTCAACCTTGCCAAGTACAGGGCGAGCTCGTTGGTCGATGAGGACTACGTCATGAGGAGGAATGCCGTGGACTTCGGTGTCCCGCTCTTCATGGAGCCTAGGGTACGTTGATCGCGTGCTTCTGATATGCAATTAGGGTGAAAGCTAACATAAGGTAGACTGCTGTCCTCTTCGCCAGGTGTATGAGCGAGAAGCTGCCCAAGAAGGAGGGCATCCCCAGCGAAGTCCGGTCGTGGAGCGACTTCGTCGGCGGAAGGCCTTTGTAAGAAAAGATCAATAGAGAAGCGGAAAAGAAGAAGAGTTGGAAACGTTAGTGAAGCAAGAAGCAATATACCCCGTGGGTATTCGAGAGGGAAGAAGAGCATCACACAGCGAAAGCGTTCTTGTATAAAACCATTTTCGGGCCAGTGTTCTGTTCTCCAGTTCAAGGAGGGAGTTTCGGGCTATGGTCTAAAAGATTCGGTAAGTGTAGGTAGCGAGGAACGAGTATTGCAATTTGCGGGCGTATCTTTCTAAGTATTTCGATATCAATCTATATCAATTTTGTCAATCCGACCCAGCTCTTTGCAGTGCCTTTTCCTGTGTCTTCTTCTGTCGCTTCACGCAGTAGGACCTCTGTACTTATATATACGGGTGATAGAAATGATGTCGCCCCGACTTGGGAAATGAATCTTTCATTGCCCCGAACACCTAAGTGAGTTATGATTGTTTGCTGCTAAATCTGCTGTAGTATACGTAGTTACGAAACATAAGTTTCTTGAAGCTTCTTGCCTACGCTTCATTTTTCCCGACTGAGAATCAAGCTTAAGGTATTCGCTAGGACAAAGCGACGCTTTTCCAGTTAACACTCCGATGTTACCTAGGACTGCTGTCACGTGCACTCACTGTGCACGGCCCGTCGGCAGAGCATCGGACTCCCGAGCTCCGCGGCGGCATAGCATCACCGTAGCGACCCAACAAACAAGTCAACCAGTGTTCACCACCCCACCACGCGCTCACGGCCCTTCGCAGAGACAACAATGCGATGGCCCCGGCCAGGCGACGCCGACGATGATGCGCAGAAAAACAACACCACCTCATCCCATCGGCCTCTCTCGTGGCCCGAACAGGCCCACCCATCCAACTGGTCATGGCCCAGCTTCAGCGACCCTGGCACGCTCCTCCCCACGGTGGTCTTCACCCTGACGACCATTTCCGCCGTGCGCATATACAAGTCGTATTTCAGGCGCATACCCAGCGTGAATCATATCAAGCCTGGGTATTTCCGAAGTAAGAGTCTGTTTGGGCAGGTCACGAGTGTGGGGGATGCGGATAACTTTCGCATGTTTCATACACCTGGGGGTAGGTTGGCCGGGTGGGGATGGTTGCCCTGGAAGAGGGTGCCGACGACGAAGGAAGGGCTAGCGGGGAAAACGGTATGTTTGATATCTCTACGGCTGCGATCCAATGAATGAGAACGGGATTGTCCATATATATTGGCAGAGATTCGTTCCAAGTACATCAATTGACTCAATCCGCCAGATCCATATCCGCATAGCCGGTGTCGACGCCCCAGAACTCGCCCACTGGGGTCGAGAAGCTCAACCCTACTCCAAAGAAGCCCTTGACTGGCTCACCTCCTATATCCTCAATCGGCGCGTGCATGCACGCATCTTCCGCCGAGACCAATACGACCGCGTCGTTGCGCAAGTCTACGTGCGGAAATGGTTCCGGAAACGTGACGTAGGCCTCGAGATGCTCAAGTCCGGCCTCGCGACTGTTTACGAAGCAAAGACGGGGTCGGAGTATGGAGATTTTGAGCAGAAGTATCGGGATGCGGAGGAGAAGGCGAGAGCGGAGAAGGTGGGGATGTGGACGAAGCCGGGGATTCTGGGGAGGTTGAGAGGCGAGAAGGAGAAGAAACTGGAAAGTCCGAGGGAGTATAAGAATAGGCATGCGGCGTCGGAGAGGGGGAAGAAGAGCCCCTGATTGTCTATGTTCGAGAAAGAGTAAAATGTACATCATGGCATTTCAGCGGTATATACCCTTTGCAAATCAATATTACGATTACACCGTTCCCATTGTCCCAAAATGCACGCGCCCTGTCTGCAAGTACTACGACAGAGGCTTTGGTTTTAGCGCAATAGGGCTGGAGCATCGAAGCTGTTTCTGGGCATTGATCGATGGTCGTGTAGAACGGCGGGTATCTGAAAGGTGCACAAAATCTGTCGCTCAGTCAGTCAAAGAATAACTACTATGAGACAACATGGGATTGTACTGACGATTACAATACATACCCCAGAGGGTTCCTAGAGTTCCATACTGGGGTGGGATCCAGCCATTCACTGAAGGCGCTACGCCCGTCTCCAAGTAGCCTTTCCCGGACCCAGAAAGGCAGTTGAAGTCTTTATACTGCCATTCAATATGCCGCCATAGACATGGAATTCCTTAGAAGAGTCAGGTTAATGAGATCTACTACAAAGAGCTGGTTCCACGACGGTGGTGGTGAGATGTGATCAGATGTGCAAGGATTGCTCAGACCAGCCGCCTATACGGAAACGGAATGGTCAGGCTAGGATCCGCACCTTCTTCGAACGTCGTCCTTGGGAGAACCAATTATCCGACCATCGCAGCATCATCAGACATCGAATCCTCCCATGTTTCGATTTCTCATGCTGATTTATTACCCCTTTCTTTCAATTCTACCGATCTCGTCGAATGGACCTCTGTGATCCTTAGCGTTCTTTTGGATCGCACCAGGTGGTCCATGCCATCCTTCGACAGGACCATCCATCATGTACTCAACCTTCGCAGCCACCGCCGATACCGATTCATTCGATGATAATACGTTTGGTTTCGCGCAGGCGAAGGACGATGTTCTATCGATGTCGATGTCGCACGAGAGCGCACATCCACATATAAAGGCCTCAGGTCCCGATATGGTTCCGATAACCGGGATTAATAAGATGGTATATGGACCATACAATGAATCAACTCCGTCGTCGACTCAGTACGGGTACCCGCCCGATGATTCGGAGGGCAATGATAGTCACTTAAGTGGCATGGAAGAGCGCGATGGTTCGATATCAAGTGGATATGTGAATGGTCAGGACCGCAGTTATGCGCCTTCGCCGTTACATTATTCACACCCAGCACATCCATCCTTTCACGTCCCGCCAAACCTTCCGGGAAACTCATACGGAGCGCCCATCGCGACTGACAACCATTCGCCTCTCCAACTTGCCAAGACAACTACCTTTCCATCTACCAAATCATTACCTACCCCAAACAAAGAGCGCGCCATTGCGCCCAATCTAGTGGCAGGAGTACAACAGACATTAAACGAGCATATGTCGTTCTCTTCCACTGGTGAAGGGGTGCAGGCCCGAACATCCCCTACTACCCGTCGATCGACCAAGACCCCTCATAAAAACGCCCTTGAGTTCAAGGCGAATTCATCCATCCCAGCAGAAATGTCGTGGCCAGAGTTTGCGCGACAGGGGATTCTGGGCGCGGAGAGTTCCCGCCTTAATCCTTTTGCGCTTCATCCGGAGGAGTATAAACTGCTCAGGAACCACGTCACTCATTCACAGGTTACAATCTATCTGAACATAAGAAACGCTATTCTCCGGCTATGGACGAGAAATCCTCTGGTAGCCGTTACTCCAGAAGAAGCGGCAGGCTGCGCGAGAGACAAGCGATATTTCAGGCTTGCCCTAGTGGCTTACAACTGGCTTCTCAGGAATGGCTATATCAATTTTGGTTGCGTCGAAGTCCCAAATACTGCAGGCCCTAGTCCACGGTCCAAGGCGAAAGCGGGCCCTCAGAAGACGGTACTGGTGATCGGAGCTGGGATGTCTGGTCTTGGATGCGCGAGGCATATGGAGGGACTATTCTCACAGCTCGGCGATCGCTGGACTGAGGAGGGAGAATTACCACCAAAGGTTGTCGTATTAGAGGCCCGGCGTCGAATCGGTGGTAGAGTTTACTCCCACCCACTGCAAAATCAGCAAAATTCCACCTTACCACCGGGACATCGATGCACAGCTGAGATGGGTGCACAAATTGTGACCGGTTTCGAACGAGGAAACCCCATGAATGCGCTCATACGCGGACAGTTGGGCATCTCATACCATGCTCTCCGCGATAATACGATATTGTATGATCATGATGGCACAATTGTGGAAAGGAGTCAGGATCTACTTGTGGAAAAGCTCTACAACGATGTTCTGGAACGCGTAAGCGTATACAGGAACAAGCCGGCCACCTTTCGAACCGTTGAAGGCGATCGTAATATGATACTGTTCGGACGAGACCCAAGTGATACGGGCGAACCGACGGTTGCAGAGCTGGAACAGTCCAATGCGCCGCTTCCCGCTCATGCAAATACAACAGCATCGACAACGGAAGAAAAGCCATCGTCGGGAGTGGAGAAGCTGGCGGGGCGCGCATATCAGCTTACCGCAGGATTTGACGCCGACATTCCGGCAGCGGAGGCCGTACGAACGATGGGTTGGACGCTGAAACCAGAAGCGTCACCATCGCGAACGTTAGAGCTTGATACTATCTCCAAATCGGTAGAGCATCCGACTCTTGGGCCTACCATGGATGAGGGCATCAAGCAGTACCAAGATCTTATCAACCTCTCACCTAAAGACCTCCGCCTTCTCAACTGGCATCATGCAAATCTGGAGTATGCGAATGCCGTCAGTGTCAACCAGCTAAGCCTTAGTGGTTGGGACCAAGATATTGGTAACGAGTTTGAGGGCGAACATACGCAAGTTATCGGCGGCTATCAACAAGTACCTCGGGGCCTATGGCATTGTCCAAACAAGCTGGACGTTCGATTCAACTCGGCGGTGAAATCTATACATTACGACATGTCCCAAAACCCCTCTGGCAAAGCAGTTAGGGTGGAATGTCATACTGGCGAGGTATATGAGGCAGACGAGGTGGTTTTGACGACACCACTTGGCGTGCTCAAGTCGGGAACCATTTCATTCAATCCGCCATTGCCAAGCTGGAAAGAAGAAGTCATCGAGCGCATGGGTTTTGGGCTGCTCAACAAGGTTGGTTGAATTCAAATTGTTCGATAATAGTCTGCTCACACAAACGTAGGTCATATTAGTCTACGAAGAAGCCTTCTGGGAGCCGCATCGAGACATGTTCGGTCTGCTCAATGAAGCCGAACGGCAAGAGAGTCTCGATGTGAAGGATTATTCCTCGCGCCGAGGACGATTCTACCTCTTCTGGAACTGTATCAAAACAAGTGGGCGACCCACGCTCGTGGCCCTCATGGCGGGTGATGCCGCACATTACGCTGAGGCAAGTACTGACGAGCATTTGGTTGAAGAGGTCACCTCCCGTTTGACCAAGATGTTCTCACCAAAGCCTGTTCCCATGCCCTCGGAAACTATTGTTACTCGCTGGAGCAAAGATCCATATGCTCGTGGCAGCTATTCTTACGTCGGCCCAACTACATTGGCAGGCGACTACGATGTCATGGCTAAACCCCATGGACCTCTCCACTTTGCTGGCGAGGCAACATGCGGCACACACCCCGCAACCGTCCACGGCGCATATCTATCCGGTCTGCGCGCCGCAGCAGAAGTCGTCCAAGGCATGATCGGCCCCATAGAAGTTCCCACCCCTCTCGTCGACAAAGTCGAAAAGAAACACATCAAAGTCGACCGTTCCTCCACCCCAATCATCCTCGCCGCTAAGCACAAACTGGACTCCACCGACTCCACACCTCCTTCTTCCTCTCAAGATGGCGGCCGCAATGCCCGCAAACCTCGACCAGACGAAGCGTACGAGGCCAGCATCATCGGCGCCATTCTCAACGAGATTGGCGAACGACCTATCAAGCCCGGCCGTAGTACCGGCGTAAACCCCTTCCTCCTCTTCACAAAGGATAACTGGTACACCTGTAAGCAAGAGTGCGACCAGAAGCGACAAGCCGCAACTGGCGACTCGAACGCCAAAGCCAGCAAAAATGAAATCCGCAGCGCCATCGGCCTGAAGTGGCGGACGGCGAGTGAGGACGTGAGAAAGCCGTACGTGGAGCAGACGAGCGTGGCAAAGGAGGATGCGGCTGCGGTGCTGAAGGCATTCAAGGAGAGTGTGGAGCAGTGGGATAAGGAGGCGGAGAGGATCAGGAGAGAGTTTGTTGAGAAGAATCCTCCGCCAGGCGGGGATGTGGGGTTGTATGAGGGCAGGACGGCCATTGAGTTTGGGGGTGGCAAGAGGTTGAGGAGAGGTTGAGCGCTTCGGTGTGATGGTCCTGGTGCTGATTTAGGGTGCTGATGGGATTTCCTATCTATGTATGACTATTATTGTTATGGGAGATGGTGAGAGGTGGGTTACCTTCTTTCTACATACCCCCGGCGTCTAGGGGGTAGGGTCGTCTTCATGTTGGGCTTCTACTGATGCGAAGGAAACGGTACGTCTGGGGCTGAAGAGCTTCAGTCCACGTGAGAGCAACCGTGGATCAATGAATGCAAGATTGTTCTATTGCTAGATGTAATGGAAAGACGTCAAGATCAGGCTCGCCTAATACCTTGAGTCTATAGTGGGCTCACTGCCCCCAAAGTACTGAATAAATGAACTTCGAGGAGATGGCGGGAAACATTTGACTTTGTATATGACTTCAAATATCGGTTTACACTTGTTCTACATGGCAGCTCGACGTCAAAGCCGTCTGATCTATCAGGAAGCCTATTACCAAGCAGCAAGGACAATGCGGCCTGTCAAAGACACTGGCTGCAGTACGGAGAAAATGAGCTACAGAGACTCGTTCGCTCTATCGAGAGAATTGGGACGCTGCCAACCGCAAGCAGTCCCTTAGAAAAAAGAAGGCCTTCCCCATAAACTAAAGGAAGAAGGCAGACTGGGCCCAATCCGCCATCAAGCGCCACTGTTCCATTGACGCCTTTTATGCCCAAATAACGCCTACCGCTGCCGTTAAAGTGAAAGAAATTTGGGAAAATACAGCAGAGTAAGACCCCCTTCAAGCCACCCCCAGACTCAGGAGAACTTCCACCGGTTGCCGCAATTCATGCATTCGCAGAACGTCGTCATCGGTTCGTCTGCACTCCTCGTCTGGGCCTGACTATAGCTGACCTTCTTCTGCTTGCACTTCCCGCATTCGAATTCCTTGGAGATACTCTTCTCCACTTGCGCCACCATAGCCTCGTTCATGTTTTCCTTCTCCAGACGCTCGTCTTCCTTGCGCCTGGTGTCGGACTTCATCTCATCGTGCGTCATGGTGACAAAGCGCTTGGGAGGGATGTCACCGGAGAGAACGCGCCGGCGAAGTTGCTGGTTGGATTTGTTTTTAAGGTTTTGGAAGAGGGAGCGCATCTTTGCGCGGTAGGCTGCGTTGTCTTCGGAGCCAGCGTTGGCCCAGGCGGCGTATTCCACGTCTTTTGCCACAGCAAGGATTTCGTCGGGAACTTTCGCATACGTGTCAGTTTCTTGATATCGTCGTTAGGTTAACGAGCTGTACTCACGGTCATCAGACATGAATGCCAAGCCATTGTACATGAGCTTGACGCATCCGTCGCGCGCCTGTATGCCGTACACCTGCCACTTGACACCGTCCGTCTGGTCGTTCCTCTTCGCAGGATCCACATTATGCTTCCTCTTCGCCCCCGGTGCTGGCGACGCCGTCCCAGACGGAGGCGCACTCGACGACGCCGCGCTTGCAACGGGCTTCGGGGTACCAGCGCCTGAAGCGGCCACCTTCCTCTTCACCCTATTCACCTCCTCCTTCCACTTATTGACTAACGTGTTCGCCGATTCGCGGACCGCGGGGTCACGATGTTTGCCCAGCCGATTAACGATCATGCCGATTTTCGTCCCGCGGAGCAGCTCCTCCGTGGGGCGCACCCCATCTTTGAGGTCGGAGAGAAGTTTTAGTAGAGAGGAGGCGGGTTCATCTTCTGCGACAGCTTTGCTGATGGCCTTGCCGCGGAGGAGGACTTCTTTCGCGTCCATGTTGGAGAAGCGGTTCGTGATATATCACCACGTCGAGGGAGATGTGACAAGCCGTGGCGCGGACCTGAAACCGGGCGAATTGAGCTGGGTGGTTGGGAAGGAGAGGGAGAGGCGCAGAAGCTTTTGGCGGTGGTCCGTCGAGGTGTGAAAGAAGTGTCGTTGCATGTGAGCAGTTGTCAGATGCGGTTCAGAATGCCAAGACTTCGCTAATGCGGACTGGGGTTGGTCAGAGCTTTGGCGGGAGATCATCTCGTGGGAGCGCGACTTCACGTCTCCAGCGACCGAACACGCCGCGAAGAAATTCAATCACTACCGCGACTTCTTTGAAGAAGAAGAAAAACGTTTCACCCGCTCTGCACACTCCGGAAGAATACTCCGAGCATGACTGAAAACGTTCCACCTCCTAATGGAGTGAACAGCGCGGCCCCAGATGTCTCCCGCGGCATGCCCTATTACGAGAAACTCCGGCGCGACCTGCGTGAGTCCCTACATAAGAAGAGGCAGATCGATGCCGCTCTTGTACGTATCTATGCTCATCAGGACGTTGGATCGACGGCTACTTATCTCAGATGCAGGCACAAATCGAAGATACCATCCTCACGCGGGAGACCGCCTACCTCGAAGAGACAACAGCAGGAAACATCATCAAAGGCTTCGATAACTACATCAAAGGGACGACCGCGACAACAAACTCAAGTGGTCCAGGCACAGCGACGCGTCGGAAAGCCACGATTAGTGACCATGATAGGATATTCAGTCGGAGTTCTACAAACCTGAAGGTATGACGCCGGCTAGCTGTCACATATTGAGAATTCCCCAGTCTTATTTTTTGTAATAGGACTCTCTAAATGGAACCCCACAAACGACTCCTTCAAGTGCTACCACCCCAGCATCATCGTTCCCGACGAGGGAGAACAGCTTGTCCGCTACAAATCCGCTCACGGCTGGTCTGGGCAGCATCAACAAGAAGAAGAAGAAGGCACTGGACGATGACGATTCAGAAAGCCAGCCTAGCAAGCGTGGCAAGATTACCTATGGAAGGAGTTCGGAGGGCCTCCGTTGAGTTCGGGTTGAGGGCTGACTCGGGCCTCTCCCCGGAAGGGAAGGACCTGCACTATATGGTCCCCATTCAGTAATCTGCCTAGGCAGCCTCGCGGAGATTTTGAAGGGAGCATTTACCCGAGCACACTCAGGAGCTGGTCCAAGTTTTGATCTGCAAATGTTTGGCACAAAAGCGGGATTCAGCGACTACCACTGGATGGACATTCCGTAGATCGAGAGGTTCCGCGTAACTCGCGAAGGTAGCGCATGTAAGCTTTGCTAAATCTATCATAATACATTCACTAATCAGGATAATTAGGTCGCACCCCTAAACCGAATCAAGGACAAGCCTAGGACTGTGCTATGGATGGCACCGGGTCTGCGCCATCGTTAATGACCCGTTCAGCGCTGATGTGCTATTCACTCTGGCCTAAGCGGCTCGCTCTTCGCCGACGCGGTAGTGTGTTCTGGTCTCATGTGCCGTAGGGCCAAAATCAAAGATGTATTGCATGACGAGCCTCTGTAATCTCATTCCTTCCGGATCATATTGCCAGCACTTCACCCCACGCTCAATACGCAATCCCGATCTTTTGACAAAGGAGGGAAAACAACCAAATACCACCATACCACCATTCCACAGCGTCTACAGCTTCGTACCCACTCCATAGAAACTTACGGCAATTCCCAAGCGACGCTGTGAGTGGCTATAGTTCAACATTTCGATATTCCACTTTTTAGGAGTCATCTTTCCCTCGAGAACTTTCTCAAACAGAAGACGGTGATACCCAGCCTGGTTAGCACCCATTCCAACGTTGGGCCGCAAGGGCATAAAAGCATCTCCGACCACGAAGAGCTTTTCGCCAAACAAAATCGCATTCGACGAAGCCGCATGGTAAATTTTTGTCACAAAAGGTGTGGAGCTTTTTGTACGATATCAACCAAACTTTCCGGTAATGCTGCAGCTGCCATCAGTTTTCGCTTCTCCCAAACTTGTGGGCGGAGAAGACCACGTGGCACCGTACCATTGTGTAATTTACCACTTTTGTCCGTCATAACTTCGGCGTATTCTGAAGTGTCTTCTGGGAGATTATTGTATCAAATCCGGGTGTGTGGCATTGAAGCCGTGGTGTTTCAGGAGGATACCATGAAGGAGGCAGAGATGGAACCCCCAATCTTGAAAGGCCATTGGTTTATCTATCAAGAGGAGGTGTGGACGACGTACTCCGATGGCGACTTTTGACATGGCTGCCTTTACCAGTGGGTATGTTATGTAAGGCAATGGGGGGTTTGTATGCCCAGAGGTTTCGCGTATGAAGAGGGAGACTATGCCGTAGCAATGAATTATATAAAACTCGAGCAGGTTCGTGCAAAACAGCTGTGTGAAACCAGTCCAGCGTTGACCTGTAGGGTACTGCGGCACAGTTAATATTGCACGTTAGATATGTCATCAGTACCAGACCAATGATATCGACTACATATCTAACAAGGGTTGCATTGGGACACAGAAACAGTCGAGCTGGTGCTTGTGATGCCGGCATGGCAGCCATGCAAATGAGTTGGCTATTGACGAGTATCAGCAAAGCCAGGGTCCGCTCTTCAGCTCGCAGCCGCAATGGCTCTCATCCCGATGAGATGGCAACCCTCGTACAGAATGGCCGCAGCCAATATTTCGCTACCTCATACGAGCCTCTCTGGACTTGTTTGGAGAGATAAGCTATATTGGTCGAACGCTGGCCAGAAACATGCGTGGTAGCGTCGGCCGTCTGCGCCTGTTTGACCATCCGCAAGCATCTTCGGGCGTGTCTCTCCAGGAGCAGAAGAACATTGTTTAGTCGCTATGCTACTTCCCTTCACTCGGTTCTCCAAGTTCACTCATAATATACTCATAGTATATGTAAGGTATCTTTTGAATGCGACGCATCATGCTGTTGCATTCACCTCAATGTCTCACTCAAACTTTCAAGTGCTTTCTTACCAATTTCATCACTCAGTCCATTTGCGTGAAGGTAAATTGCGTTGAACAAAAGAATGTGTAGGTTTTATGCCGCGGAAATTCGAGGGTGTGAAGTCGAGGGTGAAAATGCCTCTGTCAAACGGTGGGTGATGCTGATTACCATTATCATACTCGTTATGAGAAATGCCTAATTGGCCAACCATATATGAATGCAAGGTCGAGATAAGCTTGGGTTGTAACTCGAATACCATTGGGCTGGATCTTTGAGTTTTGAGAACATGTAGTTGGGTTCTGGAGTCTTTCGAAAAAGAGTGAATGGGAAAGTGAGGTAAACGCTACAGTATTCGGTAGATTGTTGGTTTATATCGCCTCTTAACATCCTCAAAAATTGTAGATCACAAGCATCGTCATCATCATTATCATCATCACCACTACCACCGATATAAGGGTATGGACGAGGAAGCAATCTGCCACCCGAATTTCTCATGTGTTGCTAAATGCCAATATGAAAATTGTCGCTGACTTTATAACATGGCGAGGTCATTTTATGATTTTATCAAATTAATTGACATCGTAGGGTGCAGAGCAAGTTCCTCAACCAGCAAAAATGGCACATTGTCTATCTTTTCCAGCTCTTAGAAGTGGCGATAGTCATGACCGTTACCCTTCTTACACCACCTGTTCGCAATCCAAGAAAACAAAAGAAGCTTTGAAACTTTGGGACAAGATTCCTCCGCCGTACTTCCACATCGAAAATTTGGAGTATTGTTCTTGATGACTGGCTCGGGAGCCGTTTTAAAATCGCGAGAATTTGAAAGTAGGAAAGTGAAAAGCGATGTAGAGTGTTGATGGGCTTATATACTCCACCCAGCTTCTGAAAAGGGAGACGATGATCACCGGCATCATGGCGCATTCTTTGCAAACAGACTCAAAGGTCCTCTATCCGTAGTAAACCCGAGAAGTGCCACTAGTACCCTAAATCTCACAGCAATTGTTCCAAATGTTTGTCAAGAGACCGCCTCAATGGGCAGAGTAAGTGAAGAGAATTCTCAGCTGGAGAAATGAGATGATCTATCTATCCTCCTAGGCGCCCGTCAGCCACAACATTAAACCTATGGCAATACAACGGCAAGAAACAAATGGTATGCACCAAATTCCACCAATAGTGCTGATGATCATCATCACGTCATGTGTTGTTGGCCTAACGAGAGGCGATGTACCCTGGGAATCTCGCAGTCGACTTCTTAGACACATCACGATATACAAGACCGTTTCGGAAACGGGGAACTTCAGAGTGAAGTGCAGGAATCAGTTGTTGAGAAGAAGCAAGGATTTATATACCACGTCCCACCACTTCACGGCGAGGATCACATTCTTCGCCCTTGCTGATTTATGCGGAACATCATATGATTGCATATCATATTTTCTCTCTCGACTCAACGATGATGATCATGGGCATCATCAGGTCAATGTACAGCATAGTCATAGATGGGGCCTCTTGGCTCGCTATTGGAACCCGCACGCGCGAGCACGGTGGAGTAGGATTCTTGACAAGCTTCCAGCCCCGGAAAAGCATTCCAATTGAGAACTTTCGAAGCGCGCAGAATAAGGTCGAAAGGACTTGATCTAGGAAAGTTGCAGTTTATGTTATCAGATCAAGTTCATGAAAAAGCACATAGAAACAGCATGTGATGATTTCGAAATAAGAAAAATTTATCCATGTCAAAATTCTGGCATCAATGAGCCTCAAGGGAGCTCGATATCATGGTCCAGGTTCTTGCAGTAATGGAGTCAGAATCCACGGCAAAGCATGCACTCAAAGATGATTGTCTGGGTAGTTTGCAGTGGCGTGCGCGTTTGATTGATGTGGTATCTAATGTGGTCTCGACCTTTTGTCATCTCATCATCATTGAGACAAAATATGCTTGTCGAATGGCTTGCTGCAGTGAACCATAAGGTCGACACGACTCCGCAGCTGGACTAGTGTCTCCATGCGGTGGCCACGAAATATTAGCCTTCGTTGCCACGCCATGATACTCCAAGCTGGGGGGTCACTGCGTTTCCCCAGGGATCTTTGCTCTCCTGTTCCTGCTCCCGCTTGTTCTTTCCACAGCGTCCGCTCCTCCCCAGATGCTTGCATCTTGTGGTCCTCAAGCGTGTTTCTGCGTGTTCTAGGCCATATATTGGGCTTCATCTGTTAAGGTCTCATCCGAGGACGAGGAGGTAGACGATTAAGATGGTGTTGATAAACATGAGCGGTACTAGTGTAAAGGTCAGCATGGTATTCACAAGTCTGCATCTTCCGGGTTGCCCTCTTTGCATCTCTTCACTCTCCTCTGGATCTCACTCTTCGTTTCCACCCTTTCTGTCTCTCTTGTCCTGTTCCTTGTTCCTCGCCCTCCTACTCTTTCTCTCTCTCTCTCTCCACTTCCTACAGCCAAAGAAAGTGTACTTACTCCTCATCAACGTCCGTACGCTCGAAACGAATTGCACCAGTCTCGCCTTCACACTCGCATCGTCACGCGGGGCGCCAAAGCCGGGGTCTGCGGCTGCGGAGGAGGTCCAGCCGATGCGGGCGAGGAAGCGGTCTTCGGAAAGGATGGCGATGGCGTTGATGAGGAGAACGGATACTGAAGATGGGCTGTTAGCAAAAGTTCCGAGAATAATTTGGAGGGTTGGGATCTGGATCGGAGACGGAGACGGAATATTTTGGAGGGGGGAAGGGCGTCAAAGGATTTAGCGCAGGAGGAAAGCCGGCGTAGAGTATCGAGAAGAATGCGAGGGGGAAAAGTAAGGTCATTGGGATTGACGCATGCTTGTAGCATGACATGAACATGAGCATAGCTATGGGAGAGGCCGTACCGTAGAGAAGGCCACCGAGGCCGAAGAACACCATTGTGAGTCGCTTGAACGATGTGCTCCTGGGCACGGATCCTAGAACGGTAGGATTTGAATGGGTGGAAAGCGAACGTGGTGCTGAGATACGAATTTGCTGTAGACGTCGAGGTGCCAGATGTTCGATGTCGTTGCTGATACCCCAGATGCCAAGGCGGCACGTGCAATTAAGGTGGCTACTAACTATAGCTCCGAGCAGCCCTGGAGGCTTCCATCAACAACAATCTTTCCACCACTCGCAAAAATAAAGTTCGATATTTCCTGAATTCTATCTATTCCAAAGATTTGGTATCACACTCCACCTCGTTTCACTGCTGGGGCAGGGCATCCCACATCCAAACCTGAAACCGATTCCAACGTGCAGGTTGCAAGGATGCAGCCATCGCGTTCTAGATGCCCATCGAGCGTCTATCACTACCGTTCATAAAAGCAGGTTTGCCCTGCTCGACGCCTAGGTTTCGGTTCTTCAAATCTTCTTTCTCTTCTCATTTCCTCTGCATTCCAGCATGCAACCGTTTCGTCTTCCAACTTCCACGACAGGATGACGCTGTCGTTGGCGTTGCTCTATGGACACTGCTCAATCCGGAAGTAGCGACAGGGGGTCTCAGAGATCACGCCACTTTTTCGAGACTCAATAAAACCACAAACGTCCCCAACATTGGTCTGCCCTTGGAATAAACGGACTGCCCACAGGATTGACGAGGACTTTGAACATCCCCCGATGTCGATATTGCGCACGACGCGCGGCAAGGCCGTTCTGCGATGGTCTCTATCCGAGCGGCGACCGGATGGTACCTTTCCCTATTGGGACGCGATGCTTGGCGCGCCATATGAATGAGGATGACGGGAGTTTTACTAACCCACGTTCAAATGGAGAGGCAGATGGTTAAAGAGATGCAATAGGGATGTGGAACTGAGAATGGATCCTACCCGATCACGTTTGGACCTGGTGGATTCCCTTGATGCCCTCCAACTCTTCCATGGTTTCCAGTAAGAGGAACGCAGACGCCAAGATCTCACGGACAAGACTTGCCTTCCTTTCTGGATGTGGGATTGTTTTCTTCCGGTTATAAGGCGCATCAGGAGAGGTACACGAAGGTTATGCCATGAGAATAGTAATGGAGCTGACAAGAAAGACGGAACTGAAAACTATAGTCGGCACTGGGGTCGACTACGTGAGGAATGGAAAGAGGCTTGCACATGCCCACTCTGATGTAACTGGGGTCTAGGAAATTTGAATGCAGAACGAGCATGGTGCCGCTAAAAGAGAAGGATATCCTGCGTGTGGAGGCCAGGGTGGGCGGTGGAAGTGAAGCCGACTGATTCTGGTTCCTATCGGACAATCCTATGTTCCATTGTTCCGAATTTCCACTTACGATTGACGATTCTTGGAGCAATGCTATTTTCAGAAGGGAGATCGACCTCGACGGCAGCTGAACCGTGGATTTGCACGCTTCACTGAGGCCGTGTACCAGGAGGACGGATTCTGTTGATCGATTGTTCTCGACCTTGATCGACAGCAGTTCAACATGTCAAGTTACTGAGAGTTTGATGATCAACGCGTTCACACCGATCACATCGACGTACTGCCGTTCGCTCTCAGATACTTAAAACCATCGTTCCCGCCGGGATCCAGCCTTCTCAACTGGATGTTGATTCCGGAAAACGAAGACCATGGAAGGTAGGTTCAACAAATGAATAAGGAAGGACAGCCCTGAAGAAAACTTCTGCCGATGGCCTATTCGAACCAGTCTTACTCTCCGGCGCGACGAGAAAAAGGGAGAGGGCCACACGATTGAGACGGCCTACTGGGAACGTAATATGGAGCCCGGTAACAATACATTGGCTCACGAACATTATACCCCTTGGACTTTGGACCTCCTTGTTTTCGACTAACGAGGTCGGCAGGGGCGGCTGTCCAAATGCGCCCGCAGCTGTTTGCACGCATGACTTGGGCAAAAGCGACCTTGAGATGGTCTCTGAGACTCAGAGGACCATTTGTTGCGACGTCGGGTTCTGCCATACAGGGTGATAAGGAGAGGAATCAGCCCACAGACATGGGTGTGAACCGCCTAGTCCCGTCTCTCACCCAATATCTCCGCGGGATCGGACCACATTTGTTTCAACCCACCCAGCACGCAACCAGCGTTCTTCCTGCATTGACCCGTTGAGGAATCTGACTTCCCACAAGAAAAGGGGATAACGGCGACCTGGCAAGAGCACAATTTCCCGGGCGTGCTGTTGGGCAGGTTCACACAGTTCTGGTGGTTGCCAAGACGTCTGAGCCTGGAAATGGATCTGCTCATTTCGCCATGTTCCGCACAGACCAGTCAGAGCAACCATCAAACTGCCCGAACCCTCGATGATCCACCGTAAATCCTTCCAAAAATGGCTTCCCTGTCAGATCTGAAACAACGGCTCAGCAATCCGCCTAGACGGCTGAACTCGGCCACCAGCTCTTCCTCCCATGGCCTTGACCAACTCTGCGGAAGATGCGAAGATGCGCACGGGTGCCACAGCGGATGATAATGAAGCTAGCCTTGACGGGGTCCATTCACTCACCGCCATGATGGTACCATAGCAGTGAACCGTCATATGTACGAAGGGAAAGGATGGCAGTGACCACCTGTCTACCTGGGGAGAAGGGGACGTAAGGTCTCGTGGCCGGAGCGTCTTGGGAAACCCCACGAGCTGTTCAGCAGTCATACCGACCCAAAATCCGGTCCCAATCATCAACAACAAACCGCTCCATTGACTCGTAAAGTGTGGAAGAATTCTCGCAGTCACGGCGAGCAAGTCCACGATGGCGGCATGTGAACTGGCATCCCACAGCAGACGTCCAAGTGCTGAAAGGTCCGTCGGCCCAGAGGACGCTCAGCAAAGTCCGCAATGCAGAGGTGGAATACCGGATGACCGCACTGGGAAGGTGCGGAAAGAGAATGAGCTGGCTCCTCACCGCAGGTTGCCAGTAGTTGGAGAGCTGGTTTTTTGCTCTCGCTGGGCCCAATGCAACTGGCCTTAGCCAACCATATCACCCCATTGTTGAGGATACCTCCACAACATTGCGGCTCATGCTTGGTGGAGTGCGACTGTGGTTTGGGTGTGGTCCATGGGAGGGAGCAGGTCGGCGACCAGCAGCCTCATTTTATTGGCACGGTTGTCTCCCGTCGCCTAGCGCGACGCCCCCGGACGCGACACCTGGGCATCCATGGATCCCGGCCTGGCATTCCAAAGAGCTAGTGTGACGAGCAGGAAGTTGTGCATGGTGCAGCTTCGCAGTTCGTTTTGCAGATGCATCCTGTGCCGCGTTTGGAGAGAAATGTTATTGAAACCTACCGGGCCATGGGGTATTGCGTGGTCGCCAAGGCCCAAGGGACAGCAAAAGACAACACACGACATTGGATTAAGCTCAAAAAGTTTATCTTGCGCGATTCGGGAACTTTTGAATGATCAGAGGCCATATCGATTGGATCTTCACATGCGTCCCGCACTATCTGGACGAATACGAGATCCGGATCTGGTGGGCTGTGATCTCCAACGCAGAGTGGCATCCTTGAAGCCGATTCGATGTGCGGCATGCATTCATTTTCATTTTCACTTTATGCGGCAAATCAACGCCCGTGATATGGGCCTGATATTGTGTGCATTCAAGCCGATAGTATGCAGAATTGACAGGAAAGCATACCGGAACATGCACGTGCGAGTGTAACCACCGGTGGGCCTTGGGAAAGTGACTCCCCTGTCAGTGACCTGGCAGAGCAAGGAAGAGTTTGGAGCTTGCAACTTGCGCAATCAGAGACCGAGTCGTAGGGCACAGCCATGGACACCAGCAAGGCGTCCCTGTACCCATGCCTGTTACGAGAAGTCGGATGAAGGATGTCGACTGACAGCAAGCCATGGGCAGCCTCAGTGACCTCCAAAACATGGAAGGCATGCCGTCTATTCGGAGCACGACCCCGCAAACCCACTGAGTGTACAGTACATATTGTACACAGTATACAGCGGGCATACTTTGGCCGGCGTCCCGTCTCCTTCGATCCGTGGATCTTTGAGATGCCGCGCCTCAGTTTCCGCCAACTCTACAGGGCGAGTATGGATTGGCGGCGGGGAAGATCGCCCACAATTCTCCTGAGACTAATCCGCAAGCGAACCGGCGTAGCAGAAACTCGAGAGTCTACTGGTCAACCAAAATGGTCCCTGATACCTACACCATGAGAAGGTATGCTGATGCGACGAGATAATGCTCACGAGCCGGTACGATTCCCAAGGTTGCTTTGGACGCCATGCAGGGTCCTCAAGAGACGCTATCATGATTTGGTGACGGCCTACTCTACGTGGTGGCAGGGCGAATGCGATTGGTTCCAAGGGGTGGTTGACGTGAAATGTGGCTAGGGTACACAAGTCACTTGATCCCCGTCTTCCCCACGCTAAACGCCAAACCAACGACTCCAGCTTCCCTCCCAAGACCAGGTTTTGCGCCATTGCTGCAAGGCAACGAACTACCACCTGCAGTAAAACAACGGGTTGGCAGCGGCACACTGGGTACCAAGGCTCTCGTTGTGCGGAACAATGGGAGGTGCACGCAGTCCGGTTCGAATAGGACAAGCTGAAAAGCACATTAGGCGCGGTCCAGTGGAGCATCGCACAGTACAGCCGTTCCAAAAGGGTAAGGCCGAGTGAGAGGGGCCCCGCCGCCCTGCATTATTATTCCAAAGGCAGAGAGCACTGAACAGAAGGCAGTCTAGTTGGGCTCACGGCACGATACTGCAGCGGATGCAAGGCGGCCCTTTGGCGGTTGACCCCGGTCACTCACAAGCCGTCAGTTCAGTCTGTTGTGTACACATGTAGACAGTAAGCCGGGTTGCAGCAGCGGTGAGAGGGGTCGCTGCTGTCCTTGTTTCCTGACCATATAGTCATGGCGGTGGAGACATTCTGACGACTGCACGGGAGATGGACGTCACATCGCCAGCAGAGAGCCTTGATGACAGCGAAGCTTCAGGCAGCTACTGCGTACTGAGCTCCTCCATTGTCCGTTGGACCCGCCTGGAGAGAGCAGTTCCTGCTGCTCCGGTGATGCTGGGTGGGGTGAGGGCGAGGGCGAGGGTATGAGGACGCTCGGGCCAGGTCCAAAGCGTCATCGCGCATGGCGCCGTGCCCGGCGGCACGGGTCGATGTCGTCAACTTTGGTCAACTCTCACTCTCCAACACCATTTGCACCGGCTTGGCTCTCATCATCGCGGTCATCACTCATGGTGGATGGTGCTGGTGCTGGTATACGCAGATGTTGGTAGTGGTGGTAGGGCTGCGGACCCTGCGTCAGCCGAAGGGCGGCAAGTGGTTGAACCCCCCGTTGCAACTTGCCACCCGACTTTTGTTTATGACTGTGGACCGTTCGGAGGGCATTCTACCGCAGAATGCATTGCACTGGCGGGCTGGGATATCCAACGCAACCCTGCCCGATGACGGAATTGCACCTCTCTCTACACAGTACGACTCTCTCCCCCTCTCCCCTTTCACTAAACCGATTCCACTGCCCAGTGCCCAGTGCCCAGCGCCCAGCGCCCAGTATCCAGTATCCAGTATCCGGTATCCAGGTGTGCAGGGGCACGGCGGAAAGTGTGGTCGAGGTACGAGCAGCCTTCCCAAAAGGAACATGGACGGCGATCAAACGCTTGCATCACTTTTCAGCACAGCCGCCGGCAGCGACTGAGAGGCGTCAGAGGGTAGGAAATAGGGAAAAGAGTCGAGGGGGTGCTACGTGGTACGTGCAATCTCATCTCGGGCTGCGCTACAGAGGATCCCGGCGGATCCATGGATGTAACCCGGCGCACGATAGGGGCGGGGAACCCATGGTCCTTCCAAGGTTGGACCACCTTTGGACGACTTTGGACGACTTTGGACTGTGATTCTGTGAAAGGTTATGTCACGACACACGCTGTTAACCACGGGTCACTGTTGACATGTTGACGGGGGACCTCGTGACTCTGAGAACCCTTGCACCGGTAGAGAGCATATTTCGGCGCGACTCGTGGGTGGTTACATTCCACAATACTGCTTTCTGTGTACATCTAGGTACTCGACGCCAGCCGCCGCCGTTGAGCAACCGGTTCGCGCAGCTGGCAGCTGGCAGTTGGCAGGCCCTGCCCTCGATGGATGCGCCCGAACTGAACTGCTGAGCACAGCGGCATGCTGTACAGTACGCACGGTCGTCCTGAGCTGGTTTCGAACCTTGGAAGAGTCAGGACGGCGGAAGGAGAATTAAAACGCCCCTCCTCCCCACAGGATTCAGCAAAGGGCATCTGGCATCTGGCGGCGGGCCCCCTAAATGCACCCTGTGCGGTCAGCATCGAAGAATCCGGTTCTGCCCGTTGTGGGTAGCGTATTACCAGAAAGGGGCATGCCAAGTGCTGAAACAAGCTGGCCATGCTGGATGGGGACCTCACGGCGCCTCGCAGCAACCTGCAGGCACCCTTCCCGTCTCCGTCTGCCCCAACTGCACCGTCATTCGCCTGTGCCGCCGCCACCACCACTTAAACCAGGCGTTGATGAAATGCTTGAGCAGTTGCCGTCGCCGTCGTTGTATTTTGTCCGTCCGAATGTCGTCGACCAGAGTGCGTGCCAGCACAGCACAGCATTAGTGCAGCATCCTCTTTTTGTTCACAAGGTGCTGCCGCTGCAAATGCTTGCTGCTCCATCACAAGTTCACAAGCCTCTCCGTCCAGTGCCTGTTTTGCAAGTTGTCCTGTGTCGGCCGGCGGTGACGTTGCCACCACTGACCAGAAGTTAACAACCCCTAAAGGGACGCCCCACGCAAGGTGCCCCAAAAAGACGACGGACTGGCGGTACCCCGGTCCTCCAGGGTTTGTGCGCTTTTGCAGGGGATTTAAGGGAAGGGAAGCTTGAGCTTGAACTTGAGGCGCCTGGTGGCCCTGTCCCTGCCTGCATCTTTTCGACCGGGATTTTCCCTGTTAGTAGCTGGCACTAGCTGGCAGTTAGCTGGCAGGAGCGGGCTACTCGGGCCCTGTTGGCCTGTGCTCACTGCTGGCTTTCCAACTCTTGGCCGTTCAGCCTATGATGAATGCGACGACGTCAAACCCCAGCAACGCAGTTTATCAAGCACTTGCTTCCTCTCCCCTCCCCCAATTGTTGTCATTTGCAAGCCCACTGATCATCCTCTATTCTTGCCTCTCAAAGCACTCACTCAATCCAAAACCCTCCGCAATCACTTTCACCTGCTCCAATCTCACTCTCCATTGCTCCATAGGCTTCATCCCCGCCCGCCTTTTCTCCTTTTGGGCTTCCCTCTCGTTGGGTTTTCCACTTCGGTCTGGCTGCTGGGTCCCTGTTCGAACCCTCCATCCTCGCCGAAAAGAACACCTGCAGAGCGTTTGATTTGTTATTCGCCGAGGAAACCATCAAAGTACTCACGTACCTGGTACGCCTGGTCAACGCTCGGGTACACACACCACCACCACCACCTCCTCCACCACCTCCACCTGGCAACCTTTCCACCCTTCCACCACCGCCCCTGCCGTACGCTAAGAGGGCCCTTTTTCTCCACACAGTGCGCTTGACTTGAAACGCTCGAGCACCAGCACCAACCCAGCAACCTGCCACGCCGTCATTCGCAACCTTGCCTTGGCAGTTGGAACCGTCGTCTACGCGCACAACCCCCGAAAAGCGCATTTCTCTCTCTGCTCCATTGCCACGGCTCCCGGTCAGCACTGGATTGGATTGGATTTACGATCGGCATCCCGCCCTCGCCCATCACTACCACGTCGGGCCCCTCCCCAAGACCGCTGTCCCAAGTCTCAGATTGAGAATTCAAAAGGCCCGCAGATCCCACGCTGCCTTCCCACCGATCATCTATCCCCACGTTCTCCAACCCCTCGAACCGTCGGTTTCAGACCGTCGTGGCCCACTCCACCAGACCTTCCCTTGTTCCTCGAGTACTTGTACCTCCTTCACCCTCTCGCTTCAGAAGGTATTCACCTTCCGCTTCATCTTTCTCACCGCTATGGCAATGGCCGTCGACAATCGTCAGCAGTCCCAGCTAAGCGGAATGGGCTACGACCCCCTCCGCTACCCGCAACCGCACTTCACAAACCCGTGGGTGTCGGCGCCCACCACCAGCTCACATCCCTTGTACTCGACCGCCGTTGCTTCCAATGCATCTGCTTCCATCGGCTCTCACTCGGCCGCCCAGGCACAGCAAGCCCAACAGGCCCAGCAGGTCCAGCGGCCGACCACCATCGCCCTCCCCTACCATGGCCTCCCCGTGACGGCGCCTTCCATGGGATCAGGTATTGTGCTCGCGGATGTATCATTAGTGTCAGATAGCTTACTCGATGCCTCGCAAGACCTCCTCTCACGGAGTTTCACGGCTGGATACGCACATGCACCATCCACCACCTCGGCGTCCAACTCGTACGCTCCCACCTCGGCGCCTTACTCACAGGTCGACTACGGGACTAGCTCCCGGAATCCCTACGCATACCCCCAGAACACTGGCCGGCGCTCTTCTCACCCGTTAGTACCCTCGCCACCGCTCTATGACGACGTTATGGACACCCAGAGACATCGCCAGAACTCGTTAGTTGACTTTCCCAGAATGAACCAGCCCCAGCGCAACAGCTACAGCGACGCCCTCGATGCGAGCCAGGGCATGGTCAACCTGAGCCAGGATATCACCCCCAGGAATATCTACGGCACAGGGTCCAGCCGCGGCTCAGCCGACTCGTACGGCTTCCCCGCGACCCATTCCGCACATTCCTCCATCTCGTCGGCGAGCTACAACCCGTCCTACTACGGCGGGGAGGGCTCCGTGAGCGACTACAGCTCCGCGTCCGAGTCGGTCGACCTGAACCGCACGCTGCCCCGCCCCAATGGCCTCATGGCCGTCAGCATGCCTCCTGCGCCTTCGTCGATGATGAGCCAGTTCAGCTCCAAAGTGTCGTCTAGCACACAGAAGAAGCACAAGTGCAAGATCTGCGACAAGCGATTCACACGGCCCAGTTCATTGCAGACGCACATGTACAGCCACACGGGAGAGAAGCGTGAGTCTCTTAACGAATGACCCTTTGAAACGAATCCTGGGACTAAAACTAGAGTAGCATTTGCTTGTGAGGTAGAGGGCTGCGGTCGGTGTTTCTCGGTTGTGTCCAACCTGAGGAGACACCGCAAGGTCCACAAGGGCGAGCACATGCAAGATCACCCGTCACCTGATGACGACAAGTCGGTCGAGCAATACTGAGCGTGCCTCGTACCCTCCCCTCTCGAGTCTTGCATATTTCCTTTGCCCTAGCGTTATCGGTTCTCCGTTTCTCGGCATTTGAGATATCCCCATGTCGCGTTCAGCAGCAACAGCGTGTTCTGGTTGATATGCCAGAGTGTGATGCCTCTGACGAACGCGAAACGAATTCCTTTCTTCCAGTCGCTGTGGGATAGGTTTTGTTGTCGCCGACCCTTTTTTCACCTGTCGATATCCAGGGGTCGGCACGGCGTTGAAGAGGCGTTTTACTTGCACGAGTGGTCTGATATACCCGTGTGTATCATTATGTCTGCGTTTTGGTTTTGCGCGTCTTGTTTCCTCTTTTCCCTTTTCTTTTCCTTGTGCACATCGGAACGCCCCTTTCTTTTGGGGCTGCCCACTCGCTATATGCCTTTTAATTTTTAGACTCTCGTTTAGGACTGCGTCGGATTATGCTCCGACGCAGATTCATGACCCCTTGTACAGTAGCGTAGCGGGCAGGTTTAGAAGGATGCTGGAGATGCTTTCTAGAGAGAAGCACTCAGCCGGGTTAGATTGTGTGGTTATTTATGGGCAGTCGCTCGTTTTGGCGACCGACGACTCTAGCGAGCGCGAGTGAGGGCAAGATTGATAGCTCTACACAGTAATGGGACAATAGAAGTTCAGCATGACGGTTCAGATTCTACGAGTTCTCTGCAGTTCCAGCGGCAACACAGCGAAGCAGCGGCGAGTGGCGACACGCCATCTGGCATGCATCCGTCTAGAGTACCAAGTACACAGTACAATACTTTGCACTCTGGTGACTTGGTGATGCAGCCATCCGGGTTTACGCTCTACCGACAACATTCCCGGTTGGATAAGACCCCTGCCCCTGTCAAGCCTCTGACATCATAGGCTTCGCAACCCCCTGTCTAGCTTGGACCCTGAGCGACCCACGGCAGCACCTAACTCGTTCGGAGCGCCATGGCCGAACGTCCGCCGCCCACATCCTCTGTCCCCTCTCCACCCCTCCATCAGGGACTTCCGCGCAGTAGTTCTGAGTGGGGGAAATGAAGGGTGAAAGATGAAAGGGCATGAGAAAGAAAAGGGCACTTGCTTGGGGTAACCATCCCCGGCACACCGCCCCCAGAACCCCTTCCACCACTCACATGCTGCCCGAACTCAGCCCGCTCCCCCCTCCACTCTACGCCTCCACCAATGGCGCCCGCCGGAGCCCAAACATGAAACACGGCACCTCTCTGCTTTGGCCCTTTGAGGGAACGTTTACCCAGGTTTCCAGGGGGAGAGGGGAGGGACTTGGGGGACCCGCGGGCTGAAAACCGCGCAACGGAATGTAACGTTGGCGGGCCCTAGGTCTTAGGTGGACTGCCCGGAGAAAGAGGACTCGATGGCTCAACAAGGAAACTTTGCCTGTGTGGCGGATGGGAGCCGGAGGGGAGGTTTGCGGTACCGGACGTGCACGTGAAGATGGAGCTCGGTATCTTGGGGACCTGGGGAATGAGGCGAACGAGGCGAAACGAGGGTGTTGGAAAACTTGGTTTTTGGCTTCTGCCACTGACGAAAGCATACAACAGTACGTACTGTGAGATGAGATGAAAGGGTAGGTGGAACCGCTGGTTGCGCGACGGGCCTCTCGGATTCCTATCCAGCCAGTTAACGGTAGCGTACGACGGGTTCCCCAGGTTCGTGGCAACACGAAGTCAAGTCACGTTGCGAGAGATACTTGTGTCCTTTCTGTTTTACTTTTGGGTCAGGCATGAGTACAGCAACGGGTGCAACACCTGTGCAACACCTGGGCACATGGTATACGTACCCGTACCCCGTACCCCATTACTCTCGCAAAGAGCAGAAACGCTCCATCGGGATAATGCAGCCTCATTTATTTTATTTTCTTTTCCTTGAGAACCGCCTTGAACTACTCCGTACTCCTTCCGTACAGTAGGGACCCTCAATCACTGTAAATACAAATTACCATGCCCACCACCCGTCTACCGTGTATGCCAGGGCGGCCACATCATCATCGTCATCATCATTCTCATCCGCAGCTGTTACCACTCAGCAAGTCCACCTGGACCACTCACAGCGCGCCGGAGAGGAGAAGCCTCATTGAGGAAGACTGCATCCGTCGCAGAAGAGTGGGCGCAGTGGGTGCAGTGGGTGCAGTGGGTGCAATGGATGGGGCAGTGGGTTTTGCAAAGCCCCACCACCACGAACACACCCCATTGTGACATTTCGACCATGCCCGAGCGGCAGTACCAGTTATCCACGCATGCGAACATCGCAGCACCGCTGCTCGGTAGCACCATGGGCACCATGAGGTAAGCACCGGCTAACCTTGCCTCTCTTATTATTAAACAGGACGTGCGAGGCCAGGGGAGGCATGGAGGCATGGCAAAAGCAAAAGACGCACAGGGACAGAGGACAAAGGGCATGGGCATGGGTATCCCGGGCACGGACAACGGTGCAGGGGGTAGGGAGCGCACGGCTTGTTTCAGGTTGAGCGCCCGCGGTGCTTGGCGCCCGCGGGACTTTGGTAGCGGGCGGATCTGTGCGTGGATGCATTGCATTGCGACGCGGACGGTGGAGTCACTGGAGTGTGAGAGGTGGTGGATGGTGGATACCCCGTACATACAGTATGTAAGCAGCGTGCTTCTGGAAGACGGGCAGAAGGATGGATTGGAAATGGGTGCAACCGAAGGTGCGTTTTTTTGCAGCAAAGGTGCATGAAGAGGAGCGTTTTGCTTGGGGAAAAGTGTCCGATGCTGCATACCGTGTCTAGGGTTGCTAGTTGCTGCGGGTGGATGGATGCGGATGGGGGAAAGCGTAGGTATGTACACTACTTCCTGTGGGTAATCTGGGAGCCTGAGTTCTGGGGATGGTTTGCTTGCTGGATTGCTGGCGGATAAGGCCATGTGGTCCCTCCATCGTGCGTGAATGGGCTGATGGGGAAGCACTTGGGAAGATACAATCCGTATACTGTGTACGGGGGTGCTGGCGCTACGGATAACTAATATACAGCTTCGTATATATGCGGATATATGCACTGCACGCCCGAGCCCTCGCAAGGGACGGCAAGGGAAGGAAGGGAAGGGAAGGGAAGGGACAGGAAAGCCCTGCCTACCTACGGAGACGTGTTCGGTGCAGACTTCTCTGCAGCTCAGCTCTGCACCCCCTTTTTCTCCCTCGTTGCCTTGCAGACGGGGAGTCGCATGATGGTTCCATGGACATTGTACCGCCGTAGACGCCCCCCCTTCCCCCCAGTTCTCCAGATGCAATGCAGGTCTTCAGACCGGTGACTGTGCACGTGGCCGGACGGGTCCGTTTTGGCCATCATCTGCTGGTCCAAAACGGAAGAACAGGAGGGAACTCAGGGGCCATCAGGGCAGAAGCAGGGAGCGTTTCCACATCTCCACGTGAAAGGGTTCGACACTGCGTGCTGTTGAAGTGAAGGATCATGAAGTGGGTATGCAGTGATGCAGGCTGTGTAGGGTACCTACTTGTCTACTAGCCTAGCCTAGGTAGCTTCGACTGGCCCTGCAAGAGTTCCAAGTTTCGAGGAAAATTCCTTGCTTCTTGAATCGGACCGTTTGGTCTTCCGTCCGTTGAGCTCGAGGGAACGCGGGGATGGGGGGCGCCAACGCGGCTCAGTAGTGCAGTGGGACTTCGCAGTCGGTCCGTCTGCGTCAACGTTGCACAACGAAGACGGCACGGATTATGAGCCGGTTGGCTGCTGGGCATGGCTATTCTAAGGGGAGGGGAGGAGGTTTGGGCCAATTAGTGAGGTGCTAGGCGTGGTTGAGGATATGGATTCGGTGCTTTGAATGCAGGAAGATTTTCTTCAGGTCAGGTGGTGGGTTTGGTTCCGCCGTCACTGGTTTGCGAGTTTGGTTGCGGAGGTGTTGATGGAGGTGTCGCGGGCGAGAACAAGGCTATCCAGTGCATTCGCTGGTGTTTTGTTTGTTCTGTGTCGTGGACTGATATTGGTTACCATCAAATCTCATGCGCTGGTCTTCTTTTCTTTCCCACGACGTTCTTCCATGAGGACAGATGTTTGTGAAATGCTCATCGTGGATCTCGGGACTCTTCATCTCGATGATATCTTACATGCCTATTTATCCACATTTCTGTGGGGTTAGTACTGCTGTGACGGCGGTGATGATGGTGATGATGATGACGATGGTGATGGTGAGCGTGATGGACATTGTAAACATCTTAATCAAATTTGATTTTGCATGTACCCAAAAATTCGTACGTGACCTCCATGTTTCTCTCCTGTGACGCATATATAAACCCCTCTTCTTCTCCCTCCGGCTTGATCTTCTACACCCACACTTCTTGCACTGTCTTCCTCTAAAACAAAAAACAACACGAAGCAGGGGATGTTCGGGAATCTGGTCTTTTTCTAAGACGACATCTTTGTCTTCAGCGAGCGACTTTTGTTCGAAGATCATATTCAAAAATCACGGAGGGACCCAAGCTGTGTCGAGACGTCATCGGTCTTCTCCACTCCGTATGAAATTACTATGAATGCTCCAAATTTAACGTCGAAGAATCCTATGTGTCTCCCGAAGGCCTCCAAACTCTTAATTCGCCGTCCCTGATGTCCCACTCTCGATTCTGAGTTCCATAAAAAACATCGTTTGCCTTCATCGCCATCCTAATCGATTACTTACAACTACCGTCGGCCCACCAACATCTAAAGGCCTAGAACGCCTCCATGTCTCCGACAGAGATTCGCCTCAACATCTATAAGAATTGGAGGTAGTTGTTACGGACTCACGTTGCAAGAGTCCATGCTTTCGATCGAGAACGAAGACATGTTTCCAAAAAACGTTTACGGCAAAACCGTTTTGTTTCTCGAAAATTTCAAGCATCCAGATTCATGTAGCTTTCCGTCGAGGTCCCCGTTGACCTGCTGCCGGCGCACATGGCGTGCAATCACGCAAGAAGAGGAGGATGATGGGGTATATTTACTCCCAGATTTCGATGCAAACGAAGATTTCTCCCCTTCCAAATTCTGGACATCTTCCTTCCCACCTCACAAAAAAATGACTGGAAAATCTTCAACCACCCTGTCATGTGAACAGCTTGGATTGCGGTTCCTTGCTCCGAGTGGCAAGTTAAAAATGCTGCCCGAAACTTCATGGCTTACTTGCTCAATTCCAAAAGTTCAGTACGACATGTTCATGGGGTTTCCGCCGTGGCTTCGCCGATGCTACTAAACGCAGAGGGGTATATAATGACCCTCCATACCACGCAGGGGAACAGTTTCTCCCCTCTGCCCTACACGCTGCCTCTCCCTCGCCTCAAAACAGAAGACCGAAAGCTGATGTGGGAGGCTGGTTCTGCGAGGGAATTCTACCAAAAGATATTTCGCGGACGTGACATGTCCAGAAGCCGTCTGGATCAGCGCCGAAGTTCTGCTTTCCACTGGGAACTGAGATCGGGAGCACCACATGGGTGGCTTCTGTGTTGCGCAAGAACGAAGCTAACATCGACATCCGAACAGTGTTTTCTCCTACGATAAAAATACAAACCAACGATTGGATCACGTTTCAAAGTCCGAACAACTGCCTGCAATGTGCGCGATAGGCTGTTGTACCTTCCACACACAGACAGCATGTGATGGCTTTCTACAAATCGACATTTGGTACCGTGGACATGTTCGAAAGCTGGGCAGAACCGTCCCTATGTCCCTCCTGTGGGTCTCGGTGACCTCGCTGTCCAAATAACCTAGGAGCGAATCACGGCTGCAGGAAGTCCCTCATGTACCGATCTGCATTCGAAAGCCATACCTCCCGCCTTGTTGCCGCTTTCCTCTCTCGCGCTATTTAAGCCGTTGCCAAAACGTAACCATGTTCCTTTTTTCAACAATGGCCTGTCACCGCCGTCTATGATTTATACGAGACAGAAAGAGGGCCATGCACGACGGTGTCCTTGGATTAGGCAGTTCGCTTCGTCTCAACATAAACCCTGTGGACGGATCCGAACTAAAAGGAGTATACCGAGCAAGGATGACTCTGTATTCCTTCGACTGTGTATATCGAGTAATGTGCGACAGGAGCATGGCTGCGCTTGCGTATCCCAGGGAGTTTTTGCCTGCTTGTTCTTCAAGACCGCGCCCCTTTTCCTGGACTCTTCACTGCTTCTCCACAGGCTCCCGCCTTCTTTTCTCTCGCTTCCGACACCGTTACTGCTGGATCTCCCGAAAGACCGCGGAATTCAAGATGTTTTGAAGAGAAAAACCATCCATCTACATGCTCATGAAAGACGAAAGCGTGGGGGATTTGATGAAAGACGAAAGCCATCAGCTCATTATTCATGTCCAATGTTCAGGACTAGGCTGGCGACTATGACTCCTCTTCTACACTCCAAGCCCGCAGGCCCCTCCATACGAAAAGGACGTTCTTGGGACGACATGTCTTCCAGACTCTTTTTCAAAATGCTCATGTGTGGTGCTGTATCATACCACTAACCCCGGATCAAGATGAAAGAGGAAGGAAGCCTTGCCTCCGGTAGAGTTTCTACGTTGCTATGAGGAATGGTGTTCAAGAAGAAGATTTATACGAACTCATTCAGTCCTCCGCAAGCGTCAAACTTCTTCGAGTTCCCCGCATCTAACGATGGTTGATATTCTAGAAGAGAAGACATTCTTTCATTCAAATAGGTGGATGGGGAAAATGCGCGACATGAGAAATTTTTTCGAAGTCCAAGATACTAGCATACCATGACATGATTGTACCTCGAGAAAAGACATATCAGATCTGGAACTTCATGTTGCGCTTTCCGTGGCACTTCGCCTGGATGCAATAAGTTTAGCATCAATACTACGCACACGTCCCGTCAGGGCCCCCTCAACTAACCTCCTCAAACTCCATCCTAAAGATTGTTTCTCGTCTTTGGATCAATTGACTCTACAACCAGCGCATGTTTTCCGAAGAGACGAGCCAACTATTTTCCTCGATCAGTGCGGTGGGAGGACGTCAGACTGTATGCTCGAAATCAAACACACCATGAAATCCTGTTAAAAGAAAGAAGAAAAAGGTCTAAAGAATTCATGTTTGGTGCTCATCTAGCTGCGGCGAATCGAGGAAGTGAGACGCGACCTTGCGAACCGTTTAATCATCTTACGTCGCATGATTCCTCATATGGTATACACACTCCCGTTTGTCCGAAAATGCGTCCTTCTTTTGGTGAGAAAATTCCGAACGTCTGGCCATGTCTTTTCCGTACAAATACTCGTACCTCCTCAGCCCTGCTTTTCAGACAAGTATTATGACAAAGGAATGTCCCTCGAGGAAATGTCCCGCGAGGTCCGGTCTGCAGAAGGCGATCGTACTGGTTGAACCGAAGTCGCACTGGCGTTTACAATGACCGAAAATCTCTCCTAAAAGATATCATGTTGGCGCTCCATAATGCGAGAAGAACCGAAAAACTATCTGGGCGTCGTCTACATGCCTGAAGATACGATTTGGACAAGCTGGACATAGTCTTCGAGTACTCGTATCCTTGCACAGTGGCAGATTGCGCCAAAAAGAAAACAAAAGCAACACTGTCATGTTCAAGGCCATCTCTGAAACCCAATTTCAAAAATCGAAAGCAAAACACACATGCTTGCACGGCTGCAATCAGCTCAGGACATTTGAATGTTAGCATGGGAAGTTTGAAAATGCGCTAACGATCGTCATAATGGGCGGTGCCTTTGAAAAGTAACCGTAATCATTCCAAATTTGCAGGGTTTTTACGCATTGTCCGAAGGATTGGGTTTGCAAAGCCATGTGCTCCCTTCTGAGCACTTGAATCGGATGGGCGAGGGACTAGGACTAAAAGAATAAAACAACCACCAGCTCATGAAAGCGCAAATCTCCCTTGGAACGATGTAATGCGGGACTCCTCCTCTCCCACTCGTTACATTCCAAAATTCCCAGGCCACTTGGCCATGTTCCGAAGTTCAAACTTCTGGATACACGCAACAACTCAATGTTGTCATAGATGGTTGAATCCGCCAAAACATGTCCAAAGAGTACAGATGAATTGGTCATGTCTCTTGCGTTTGCTTGGATCAAGAGAAGGAAGCAGTATGATTGCCACGTTCCGAGGACGAATATCCATTATATAACCGCTCAATCTCCCTTATCTTGGACTTCTCTCCTCCACTTTGCACAATTCTCTCTCTTCTCGAAAATATCCATCAGTGGTACATATGTTCTTTCTAAAAGTAAAAGACGCTCATCCCATCCTCATGAGCAACTGAATTTCAAAAATAGCAAGATGAAACATTTACGTTTACTCCTCATGTGGGATCTATTCCAATTTTCAACCAAGTGCAGCTCGGAAGTAGGGAAATTCGCACCTCACTGCAAACCGCTTCCAAAAGGATACATGAGCAGGGAAGAAGCCACGCTCTACTATGAGAAATCGACAATATCTGCCAGTGACGAGTGCCAGCAAACATCGTCCGACAATTCTGACATGATCAACCCCAATCTTCGAGAATCTGGCCTGTGAGATGTCGAACAGTTGCCGCACCGAAAACGAATCCGAAGTTTTCCAATGCCCTAAATCTGCCGAGGACGGAAGAATGCAATCCTCAAACTACTCATAGACTGGTTCATGGATCCACCACCAGCATTGCGAATCCAAGAAGCGTGTAAAACTCTCGACAGTGGCGAATCTGCGATCGATGAGGATACGATTGTCCGGACCGCCGACTACACATTATATTTCATCCATACGACAGGATGTTTGACGTCATGGTTTTCCAAGTGATACACGATTTATAAAATGACCAGCGGCTAGAGAATGGATTCAATGGAAAATGGCGTGCTGGAGCGGGACAGCCGCCAAAAAAACGGATCGCGCAATGATTGATGTCCGAAACCAGGATCCGGACCTTGTAGTACATGTCCTTCCCTGGGATTGATCCTCGGACAACTGAAACGACAACCAGGAGTGCTGAGAAGACTTAGGAGGTGGGAAATGGCCGGCATCTATAAACAGTCCAATCTATCCATAGTTGGACTCTTCCCCTTGAACTGAATAGACTGGTCTTATCTTCCCCACCCCGCCCCCACACTCAAAAAAGAAAGCATACAATCCAAGAATGCAAAGCCTGATGGCCCCGAATTTTTCCCTTTTGAAAAGCAAATGTACAAACATTGAATGTCGGCAGCCTCTCGGACTGGAAGACGCGATACCTAGTCAAAAATTCGTGAACGAGGCCGCTATGTTCGCAAGATTCCACTGCCGATTATCTATTTGCACCTCTGTTTCATTTCAGCTAGAAAGAAAAACAGTGGCGATAGCAGCGATGGCGGTCAAAACCTTTCCAAAGTCTCCAGTCCCGGTACCTCCACATTTCTACTCTCACTCCCGCTGGCGAGGATTGTCTAAAAGCGTGAAGGAATGTGGCCATGTTTGAAGAAAAAAGAAGAGACTTCCACCCACGTATCTATGGTTTTCTTTTGTGCAGAAAACAGGAACGGAGTGTGATGCCCGTCCCAGACCTCGTTTTCTTTTTTTAGAAATGCGGCCTCCTGGCCGTGTATGGCGGCGATTGTTCTTTCACTCAAAGTACTTCTGGTACTTCCTTATTGTATCTGCGCGTTGCGAGATCAAAAAGGAGAGAGTGTAGGTCCATGACCAGCGACCTGGAGGAACGACGAGCGATGCGGGTATATTAACCCGGTCGACTTCTCAATCGTGACTTCAATCGCCCTATGCGGTCTCTGGACGGATTTGCGAATCCAAAAGTGTCACTCCCGCTGACATGTTCCAAACCTGCGATCCGAATTTGGAATGGCGTTTCGGCGGGACGACTTGTCGGGCATGAGATCCTCTTGCATCAGGAGGACGTGGTGCAAAGGCGCCGGGTCCCATACTGAAAAACATGCTCGACTAGGTGTCATGTTGCGCTCCTTTGTTTTTCAGGAAGAGAAAATGCCGACACCGACTGCTCCATGGCTGCAAGGAGCGGACAGGTCTGGACGGGCGGGTATACAAGGCCCTCCCAGATCCTTCTTGAACTTGCTTTCTACACTTATACGCCACGGTGCTATTGTGAAATGATTTGGAGAGAGAAGGGAAATAAATTTTCGGGAAAATTAAAATAAACTAAAAAGATTGTATCAGAATGTTTGAGGGATTCGCAAGTACAAGAACGCTATTACTTAAAAATCAATGGCATCCCCGCATGGTTGGGAAGTGTGTGTTTTGGAAAACATCGTGTATCTCTTCTTTTTTTTGGGGGGTGGGGTTTGAGTAGTTTCGGGCAGTGTTGATGGTGATGGTGATGGTGATGCTGCTCATCAACGTGACGATGAATATTGAAATAGGAGTAAGTGGCGATAGACATCACCACCATCACCAAGATTTCTCAGACACATTTCGAAAACTCCAAATACGTTCTTACTACGGAGCGAATGACTCTCCTACAAGTATATAAACCACCACACCTTCACCCTTTCCGCACCACAGTCGTCCACTTGAAGACCCAAATTTTAAAAGTAAACACAAATCAACCCACTGTATGTGGGCGGATTGGCGGGGACTCGCAAACAAGCAGTTACATGTACCAAAAACAGACAGGAACGCCAAAAGACTGTATATGGCACTCTGAACGTCATCATACACCAGCATCACCATCATCACCGTTCTTATTTCGATTCCTTAGAAAGCGCTATAGACCGCAGTTGCAAAGGGAAAAAGGACAAAGAGGTATATAGCTCGAACACTAGCGTCTATATATACAGAAACATGTGGGCTGTTCGCTGCAATATATAACCGGAGAAAAGCTCTATCCTTCGCGATCCTCTACTGCAATGTCGATTCTTGACGCTCGCTCCGTTCTTCTCCCCGGACCAAGCGTGTCTCATCTTGAACATTATCCGTCGTCTTCTCGTGTCCGTCAAACTCGTGTCTCTTGCCCCATTCCAGACATTCAGCAATACAACATTCCCTCATCATCCTCGATCGTAGACCCTGCACTGCACTCACGAGTGCCCACTTCCCATCGAAGAAAGAAACGTCGACTTCTTCCTCCCCAGACTAAACCGATTCTTCCCATGCTTATCCTTGTCCTTGTCCTCGTCGTGGAGCGCTTCCTCCGCTCCCGCTCCCCCCTCCTCACCCCCGCCCTTCTCCTTGCCACCATGCCAAAACTTCGGTTTCTGGCGGAAAGACATGCTACTCCTGCCGAAGCGGCCCAAGCTCGCCTTGCTGAAACTGCCCACCGTCGGGGTCCCGGCGCCATTTTCTTTCGCAGCATGATCCCTCTCTTTGCCCTTATCCGTCTCGACATGCTGCTCCCTTTCTCCCGCATGCGCCTCACCACCGCCGGCAGCAGCAGTGCCCTTCTCCTTCTTCCTTGACTCCTCTTCCGTCTTCGCACTGACTTTGCTGGCCGCCAAGGCCATCTTGAGCTCCTCCTCCTGCCTCTTGATATTCTCCTTGATCTCCCTCTCCTTCTCCTTCCGCTCCTTCTTCGCCTCTTTCTCCTTTTCCTTCTCCGCGGCCTTCTCCGCGGCTTTGCGCTCCTTCTCTTCCTTTGACTTGGCGGCGGCGGTTTTGTCCTTCTTGAGGTGGAAGGCGGCGAGGTTGTGTTTGGATTTCTTGGGGCTGAGAGCCGGGGTGGAGTGCGTGAAGCTGTGGTCGAGCGGCTGATTGGTGGTGGTGTGGGTGTGTTCGGTGGAGAGGGCGGGAGGTGCGGTGATGGCGTGGTTCAGGTTCGCAAAGGATGAAGCATCCGCATCCGGGTCGAGCTGCGAGCTCGGGGCGGGTGCTAGAGGATGGCCATTTGGTATCCCTGCGGTGCCGTTCACGGGATGCTTGGGGAGAGTAGCCGTCGGTTCCGAAGTCGTCGCTGGGACTGGGACGGGGACTTCACTGGTACTACTTGCCTGCTGGGCGGCCGCCAGCGCCTCGGCCTCCTGCTCTTTCTGCATAGCCTCCAGCGTTGTTTCCTGGTAGAACAGGACGTACGCGCATGCGAGGACGTTTTCGCCGCCAAAGAAGTTGCGCACGTAGGCTTTGTCGACAGGTTCGACCATTTCGTCGTCGAAGAGGAGCCAGCCGCGATCTTGTGTCTTGATGATCGAGACGTAGTGCCCATGGTACGGTCCACCGCCAATATGCACCACGACTGCGTAGAGTTCGTAGAGGCGGTCTGGGTCCTCGGCATCGTCGGTCGTGTTGAAAAGGCGGAGGTAGTAGGGATACATGACGCGGTGGAAGAGCTTGTGGAGCCGCTGCATGTCCTCCGTGTACTTGAAGCGCTTGAGATGCAGGGCCAATATCCGTGGCAATCGTTTTACCTTCATGCGCTTCTCGGCTTCTTGCAGGCCGCCACAGTTGTCGCAGTGGAATTTGTTGCGCTCGCAGAGCATTTCTTCCTCGGAGAATTTGCGCAGACAGCTGGTCACTGAGGAATGTTGTTCCAGGTCGACTGAGAGGTCCAGGAAAGCTTCGTCTCTTTGGGACGTGTTTTCACATGTTAGACATCGGGTTTCCGATGTCAGCGTCCCTTCGAAGAGGTCGTGGACCCAGCCTGTGTTGTTGGCTAGTGATGAGGATGTCGCGTTCACTACCTGCTCCATCGCAGTAGTAAGAGCACCTGGGCCTCCCTCGCCGGCTTCTGTTATCCGCTGCTTAGGGAATTGCTCCACATGTTCCACGACTTGATTGAGCAAGAAATTGAGGAACTCGTGCGCGTCGTGATGTACCGGCGCCCGGAACATCTCGTTCTCCCTCTTCAGGACCTCCAGGAACTTATGCGGGCTTACGACACCGATGCGTGATTTGTGCGCTATTATCGCCTCGAAGATATCCTTGAGAGATGTGAAGAGGGACTCCGACATGCCATATGCCTTTGCATTCTCATAGTCCATGGCCAAAACAGGACCTGCTGCCAAAGCAGCCTTCTTCTTGTATTCCGGTGAGTCCTTGTTCTCCTCTGCTTTCACGCCTGGGGAGGTGGGAAGACCCGGTGGACTAAGAATCGTCTTCTTGGACACGGGATTCGGAAGCGATAGCGAATCTCTGCCTTTCGGCGAGAGCGCGGAGTTGGGCCCATTTGCTGAGGGTACATCTGTGTTTATCCTGGGAAGGCCGGACGGGGATTCTAGTATGGATCTCTCGAACGTTTCGGGCGGCGATCTGGAGGGATAGCTAATGACGTGTTCCCGGAAGGGTACGGAGTAGTATAGAGATTGTACTATGGAATTGATATAGCTGAGGGGCGGTTAGTCGTGCGAAGAGGAGTGGAGGACTCGTAGTCATGTACCATGTGCTTCCAAACTAGAGGATCGGCGGAGTTAGTATGGGATGGAGCAAGAAGCGGAGACAGCGGGAGAGGAGCCGGGGATAATTACATTCTCGAAACCAAAGAATTTGTCGCTTCCATCGGCACGTATGGGGCCAGCGTCGGCGAGGAGCTTCTCTAGAGGGGTGGGCTGGGGCGCATTCGGATCTTTCTTCAGCGATGTCGCATTTGCAGCAGGGCTCGCCGGGTTCTGGTCAGAGGGTCAGTTCCGCAGATTCCAAACGAGGGCTTCCAGGAGTGGACGAAGGGGAGACAGACGGTGCCAGCTTTGAAGCGCCCAAAGAATGAAGTCATGGCCCTCGGGCCCTGGGTGGGACTCGAGAGCTTCCAGAGGTGCGGTGTGGGGGATGTTCTAATGCACGTCACCTAGCTCTGTGGCACAGCGAATCGGCAATGGCGCGTTGAAGGTGTAGCAGGTGCGGAGAAGCAAGAACGGGCGGAAAGCGCAGTGTATCGTCGTGCTGGTGTACAGGAGTCGGTTTGGCACACAATGGGCTGGGATGATGTCGCATGGGGGTGGAAAGTGTGGATGTGGGTGTGGGTGGGAGAGTGGTGCCGGCCGTGGTCGGCAATACCAGCAGAGATGTCGATTCAGGCGGCGGCGACGTTAACGTCGGCGGCGCGCGGTCGAGCAGGCAGCGCGAGAGGGGTAGTAGTGCGCAACCGATGCGCAGGTGGAGAGGGTCGCATGGAGGAGGAAGAGGAGGGAGAGGAGGAGGCGGAGCGGAGGGCGAAGGGTGGAAGGATGGCACGCCGCACCGTTCGGCAGAAGAGGTCAGGCTGTTTTGGAGGATGGAGAGGAGTGACTGGGATTCATCACCCGTTGGTGTGGACTGACTTTACGGCCCCAGCGGGCTGGGCGCCGTTCACTGTGTTCACTGCTGCACTGCTAATAATAATAATAGGAATATCGGCAGGCGTGCCGTGCACCTGGTTTCCCCACCCAGCCACGAGGGAACCATCAGGGAACAAGGCACCGCACACCAAACTACTGGGGGCGATGGAACTGCTGGGGGACAGAATGGTGGTCCAGACCCCGTTTTGCGCGCGACTGGAGAATCCGATGCGCCAAAATGCGCGAGAAGCGCTGCGAACCATTCCCCGCTGGGTAGGGCTCTATAATACTAGAGGGCTTGCCCATCACTGCCATGCGCGTGGCAAACGCCTCTTTTTCAGTCCTGGAGTCGCTACTGGAGGATGGAGCATCCCAAGGCGCACCAGATGAGATGCCCGTTCCTGGCTAATTTAGCAACCGTTGCGAATGCGGGTACACAAGGAGACCATCACAGGTACAACTAGACGGCGTCCATATGCACATGTAGTACAACACTGTCTGTCGCACAGACAGAGACAAGGCACATGATGCTTTGCGACGGCTGTGCCACATCCATGCTTTGATGAATCTCCATGTTTTTATCATACCATATCATTTGTATCTCTGTCGTGCGACAACCCTTATGCGATGTCAATGAACCCTCTCTTCTTGGCCACCTTGCCCTCCTCCTTCTCTACATCTTCGAGGCGCACAATCGCTGCCTCATCTACCCTCTCGCTCACAAACTTCATAGCCGCAATGTTGAACCCGATCAAGTCCTTGACGCTCGCCAGCATCCGCCTCAGATCTTCCCTCATCGCCTCGAGCATCCCCTTGAGCTCTCTGCTCGCCACAATCTGCTTCTGATGCGTCTTGAGCATGAAGAAGAGAACTCGGCACGTCAGCGTCACATTCCACTGTCTTTGCACCCATACCGATATGAACGTGAATAGCGCCGGTAGCGTCGAGAACGGAAGAACGAGAAGCGCATCGTGCAGCTGCGCAGCGGGGATCTTGGCCACGACATTGAGCACATGGCGTTCCGCGCTGATGTTCCCGAGAGCGAGGAAGAGCGGATTCCGTTGCGGGGGCGCGAGCTTCGGGTTGCTTCTCTTTTGCACTTCCCATGCGCGCACCAGCTCCAGATCCGCAAGACCAAGCTCCAGGGCTTCGGCTATCCGTTCACCCGCTGTCAGGGTGCTGATCGTCTGGTTAGACGCCGCAACCGCTTCGGCGGACTGGCCGTCCAGCTGTCCATCGTCCTCAAGCGAAGTCGCAAGCGTGTTCTCGTACAATTCTTCCAGCTCCCGTTCCCGCTCCTCCTCTAGGAAAATGGGCTCGTCTGACCGCGTCCATATCCTAATGCTCTTGTCGTGTGACGCTGTAACAACAAAGTCCCCGGTTCGCGAAACCGTCATGGCCCAAATCTCCCCGTGATGCCCTTTGAACTTCTGGATTTGCTCAAACTTGTCGCCATCCCAGCTCTTCACCAGGTTGTCCTTGCTGGCGCTGAAGAAGAGATGCTTCTCGTCTTGCTGAACCGGATGAGCAATGAACGAAATCTGCATGATGCTGTCCTCGTGGGCAAACAACGCTTTGTGGCAGTCACCAAAGTCTAGACCCCAGATCCGCACGTTCTTGTCCGCGCTACACGTGGCGATGAGCTTGCTGTCGCTGGAAATCGACATGTTCAACACCGGTAGCTTGTGCCCGTACAGGTTCAAGAACAGCTTGAGCGAGTCCACGAAGAATACTTTCACAGTATTATCCAGTGTTGACACGGCAAGCAACCGAGAGTCAGGGGAGAAGCAAACACTGAGCACGTCGTCATTGACCTTCAGGATTCGCGACTGGACCAGCTTAAGCTTCGGCGTGGTACGTTTGGTACCCGGGATCTCCTCCTGGACGATCTCGAAATTCCAGAACTTGACGCTCTTGTCTGCGCTGCCTGTGACAACGGATTTGCCATCTGGGTGGACTTGTAGGGTCCAGACTGCACCCTCATGTGCTGGAATGGTGTCGAGGAGAGATGAAGCAGCGATATCGTAGAGTTCCAGGTTGCCTTCCTTGGTACCTACGAGGACGATTTTGTCACCTGGCAGGAAAGCGCAGCACAATGCGTATCCACACTCCAGAGTCCTGAGACAAGTCTGTGTGCGCGTATTCCATATCTTCAGTCCTCCGCTAGATGCTGATGCTAGCATGCGGTCGTCGGAGCTGAGTGCCAATGCGCGAATGTCGTTCCTATGGCCTGGAAGTTCAACAGAGAGTGACCTCGAGTAATCCGGCGCCTCCTCGCTCTTGGACTTGCTCTTCATCGGGACTTCGTACACATCGATCAGGTTGTTGCTCGTACCCACGAGCAGTTGCAGTTTCTTAGACCCTCTTATCTGCATCCATGCCACAGATCGCACCTTGCCGGCTGTCCTCACGGTAACATAGGGCACTATGACCTCGCTGATCTCCGCATCTGCGACATTGATCTTCTCTGTAGGCTCCTTCTCCTCAACTAGCTCTTGGCCTTCGCTCTTCGCTTTCTCTCGTCTCCTCCTCCTTTTTCGGGCGAGAGCTTTCTGTATTTCTCCCTCCGATCTTATTCTCCAGAGTTCCACCGCCTTTTCTGAACCGTGTACCGCGATATAGTCCGAATGGGCGTTAAAGGAGATCTCGACAGTCCTGTCTTTGCTCTGCCGATATAGTATTCCTCGCTCGTGAAGATATCGCCCTTCGCCTTCACCAATAGCAGCGCCCGCTGTTCTCAACCCGGCCAGGTCGATACCCCAAACCTTCAATTCTCCGTCGTTGCCAGCAGTCATGCAGCCGCTTCCGTCCTGTGATACACCTACCGCCCAGCATTCGCCATTGGACTGAGCTATATGCGTCTCTATGCAGTGCTGTGTATTAACATCCCAGATTTTGACTAACGCATCCTTGCTTGTAGAGAGCAGAAAAGCCTGGTCGTTCTCGGAGTCGACATCAGCGCCGTTGGTCGCTTCCTCTTCGGTCTCTCTGCCAGGGTGTAAGAAATGAAGTCCGGTTATCTGCCCCTTGTGACCACGCAGCTTGAACAATCCAACTTCCGAAACCAGATCCCAAATGACGATGTCCGTGTCCTTGGATCCGCTTGCTAGACGAACGCCGGATTGATCGAATGCGAGTGTAGTAATCGCCGATTTGTGTCCATTGAAGCTGAGAATTACGGTTGCTGTCCTGGAGTCCCAGATGCGGATGCTGCCATCAGCATAACCGACCGCAAACACATCAGGATCCACCTCGCTTCGACATATTATAGTGACTTCTTCTGTGCATGAGGAATCGCGCCATCTACTCAAAAGCTCGCCTTTCTTCACGTCCCAGCATAGTACTTCTTCGTTCGCAGCGGCGTATGCGCGCCCAGATCCCGCAGGGCGACTCGATCCAGGTTGGGTGACTCCTTCCGAAGTCCAGACGATATTCGAAGTTGCTGAGGCGACCACACCAAAGGCACCTGTCTGCTCGTACTTGCTGCTCTCATCAGCCTCCTGTCAACAACTATAGCTGTCGCGTTGCGCCTACCTATAAGATCTGACCATTTTTGCGGAAATGAGAGGGTATCTATGAAAAATTCGAAGAAAAATCTGCTATTCACAGATGATTATATGAGCAAAGCGTCCGCGACCCCAAAATCACTCCACTGTGAGTATAATCTGCTGGTATGGTGGCATTGCACTGCAAGTGTTCGGAGGTTGGAACTTTTTCTCAGAGGTCTCGAAACTCCCCACAATTTCAGCCACCACAGCCACCACAGCCACGGTGACCGCACATCACAGAGGCACCACAACCATGAGCTTGGTTGCACCCCACTGCAACACCAGCGTTCCCCGTCTCTTCATTAAACCGCCTCGAACCGCCGTCGGCAGCCACCATGCTTCTCCTGGACTATCAGAATGTCTTAATTGAGTCCTTGCTCAAGGACCGCTTCGCTGGGTATGCCTTTACCCCGCTGCCTTGCGGTTTCAGTAGCTCACCATGTCCAGTGGAAACCCGGTGTCGATTGACCAGGTAGTCTCAGATTTTGACGGCGTTACTTTTCACATCTCCACACCGGAGTCTAAGACCAAGATCCTCGTCTCCATATCCGTCAAATGCTTCCCCGACCTCGTAAAGTACGGCGCCCAGGCAGTCCTCGAGCGGGAATATGGCCCATATATCGTTGCACCAGAGTCCGGCTATGACTTCTCTGTGCAAGTGGATCTTGAGAACCTGCCCGAGGATCAAGGTGCGATTGCTATACCGGGATGATGGAAGAGTAGCTCACAAAATACCAGAGGCCAAGGATGATTTGATCCGCCGGATATCCCTCCTGAAGCGCAACGCCATGGCGGCCCCCTTCGAGCAAGCATTCGACGAGTTCCACCAACTGGCAGAGGAGGCTTCGAAGTATACTTCAGAATCAGCACCTCAGGGTGTCAAGGAGGGCGGCGAAGTCCGCTCCATCCATTACCGAGAAGAGGAGGCCATATTTATCAAGGCCAGCCACGATCGCGTTACCGTCATATTCTCAACAGTCTTCCGCGAAGAGACGGATAGGATTTTCGGCAAGGTTTTCTTGCAGGTATGTCATAGTTGGCTGCTCTCAGGCTTCAGGGGCTCACACGTGTCTCAACAGGAATTCGTGGACGCTAGACGGCGAGCGATTCAGAATGCTCCCCAAGTTCTTTTCCACAATGAACCTCCGCTTGAGCTCCAGAGTCTTCCAGGCTTGAACACTTCTGGCTCTGGCGAGATCGGCTACATCACCTTTGGTACGCTTTCTCCCATGAAATGATAGGTTTCCCTGCTTACGAAGACAGTCCTATTCCCCCGTCACTTGACGAACCAGAGGCGGGAAGAGGTCATCTCACACATTCAGACGTTCCGCGACTATTTCCATTATCACATCAAAGCGTCGAAAGCCTACATCCACTCAAGGATGCGCAGGAGGACCGCGGACTTCCTTCAAGGTAGGACTTTCCCCGACATTACAATGACACAGCTGAACATTCCCAGTTCTGCGGAGAGCCAGACCCGAAACAGAGGAAAGGGAGCGCAGGACTGCAAGCGGCCGTACATTCAAGGTCCAATCGTGAGGAAGGCAAACTTCCCCATGACTTGCAAACGGGGGCTGTATGGCAATCTGGCTTTCTCCGTACAAAGTCGAATGGCATGGAAAGCAAGTCTGGCATTTTTAGAGCGAGCTTTTGTGAGAATTTGAGCAGTCGCGTATGCTGTTTTTGATGGACAGTTTGACGGACAAGTTGACGCACGGGTTGTTATGAGGGCACAGCACCTTGTACACTCGGATGCCTACTAGGGCTAGTACTAGGAGACTCCTCAATAGTAGTAGATCCAACCAAATATCAAAATTCATATGGTCGCAGTCCTTGCAGACTGATACATTGGTCGTACGCCCAACAGGATGCAATCCACGTGATTCCGCTTCACCCTCGACCGCCCGACCAATCGCGACCATCGAGTCCCTGGACGCGTCCCCGAACTTGAGATCTTCCATCCCCACAACTGTAGCTACACCAACCTCACGCCCCGCGCCTCGCAATCCAATTGCCTGACCTCCAAAATGGCAGAAGCCTCCAAACCCAAATACGAAAACCTCCCAGGGATCGACACCTCCCCGGACGTCTACGAAACGCCCGACCTCGACGCCGACACCTCCACCATCCAAGCTTCAACCGCCGTCTCCGAATCCGAAGGCCACTCCACCGACGATGAGGAATCCGCAATCAGACACCAACGCCTGCAGCCGGATCTCGCAAGGAACCGGTTCCGGCCTTCGCGCGTAGATGCCCAGGGCGTCGACTTCTCCGACAACATCAGTGCACAGCGACGCTCGTATAGGACGTCCACCCACCGGCGGAGGGGCGATGTACTGGGTGACGAGAGTGGGGATGAGGAGGAGTCGTTTACACGGCGCTTGATGCGCCTACGGCACGAACTCACAGAGCTGGAAGACGAGTACCAGGCCCGCGTCGAATCCGGCGACCAGAGCAAGATCGAGGAGAAGGACCCCAAGGAAATCCTGGAACAGATAAGCGACAAGGTGGATCAGATTTATGCGCGGCGGAGAGGCGGGGTGAGGGGCGCGGAGGCACTGCTGCAGAGGACGATGGACAAGTTTGATGGGTACGGTGCTTTTGGGCCCAGTGAGAGGATTGGGAAGGCGATAGGGGCGTTGCCGCCGGTGCCGGGGAGTCAGGTGCAGAAGAATCAGTTGGATTTTGTGTTGAAGCAGGCCGCGGAGTTTGATAAGCGGTTGGAGGGGTTGGAGAAGTCGCTCGGGTTGAATGGGAACACGATGCCGGATGTCAGCGAGAAGTCGACGTTTCCCGTTTTCTCGACGCTGGAGCGGTTGGAACAGTTGATTATGGGGGTGGCTGATGCGAGCGCGGGCAACTTGGATGCTGTAGCTGAGAAGGTGAAGAAGATGATTCAGGATGCGGAGGAGTTGAGGGAGCTGAGATTGGAGGAAGAGATGGGGCGCGCTGGGGCAGCGGACGGGACCCCGATATTCACCGCTGAGCAGGAGGCAAAGATCAATGCTCTCCACGGCACTCTACCGACTATCGACAAACTCGCACCGGTTGTCCCACTGGTATTAGAACATCTCCGCGCGCTGCGCCTGGTGCATACTAGTGCCTTCGAAGCAGACATGATTCTGACAGAACTGGAGAATCGCCAGTCAAAGCAGGAAGACGAGATCAAGAAGTGGGGGACTGCATTGGATGTGGTGGAGAACGATATGAAAGTATGTGAGGAGAGTATGAAGCTGAATATGAAGACAGTTGGGGACTGGGTCAAGGGGCTGGAAGAGCGGATTGAGAAGTTACCTACTCCCAGTCAAGGCGAGTGATATATCTACGATATAAGAGAATAATTGGGGAGGACAGGTCGCTTGAAAGATCCCAAGCTTGAGTTTCCAGCTGGATCTTGTTCACTATGTTCGTTGCATTCGTACAGATACCCCATATAGCATTTAATATGCAATCCAGCAGTCCTGCCGCTCCATGTGTCTCTCGGTATCTCCGAAGGGATGTTTTGGATGTGGCGGATGAGCAGCAGTAGTCTGGACCAGCTTCGCCCTTGTAGTCCAAGTTCGCTACATGCTTTGCTCCCCATCTCATCAACCTCAAGCTCTAGCTTCTCCGATCTTTGTTGGCAACTCTTTTCAGTTTCCCTTCAACCCGCTCCTACCAACCTCCTCTCTTTCTTCACCTTCTCCTCCCCATCCCCCTTCCCATCCTTCGAGTAAACAACAGCCCTGTGTTTCCTCTCCTCCCACCCAGCGCTCTCCCCTCTATGCCCCTCCATCCAACAATCCCGACAATAGAGATCCCCGTCACAGCCCAGGCACTTGAGCGTCGCGTCGTCGTTGCAGATGCAGCACCAGGAGGCGATTTCTTCGTCTGTAAAGGTTGGGAGGTTGGAATGGGGTTTAGGTTGCGGCTTGGATTTAAAGGCCGTGGGTACAGAGGGTAGGGTCAGGTCGTCGGACGTTGATGAAGGGACGGGCGAGGAGAAGAGTGCGGCGAAGCGGGTGGTGAGGTCTTCTTCCGTGGCCAGCGTGTTGGGGAGGGAGGAGGGATCTGAGGGGACAGATGGGAGGGCAAGGTCAGGTTCATCGTCATCGTTGTCCTCCGCGATGTTGTTGTTGTCCTCGTTGACGTCGCTCTGCTGTTCGCTGTTATCTAAGGGCGTTGGAGGTCCAGTGTTCTCTTTGAGGGCGCGGGCTATTAGTTCTTCTGCTTCTTCGTCCTCGGTTCTGGAAGGTCTGTTGTCTTCCTCCTCTTTCTTCGAGTCGTTTTCTAGATGATCGAGCTGCGTTTTGCTCTCTTCGCGCTCTTCAGTGTCCCCTCTACTATTTTCAGGATCATCAAGAGCTTCTTGCATTATCTCGCCCAGCTTCTCTTCTTCATCACCTCTCTTTTCATTGACCGTCGTCTCCAAATCTCCTCCCTTCCTTACCCGCACTCCGCCACCCCCAACATCAACCTCCAAATCCTCCCAATCCACCCCCTCCTCCTCTTCTTTTTCCTTTCCTCTCCGGCCCCTCCCGCTCTGCAATCGCTCCCTACTCGCCCCCCTCACATCCGGCAACACCCCCCTAACCTCCCCAACCAACCTCCCCAAATCCCTCTCCTCCCCCCTCGAAACATCCCACCCAGCCTGTCCCTCCCCCCCACCACCAAGTCCCAGCTCCGCGATCAACTCCTCCAAGCTCCTCTCATCCTCCTCATTCACCTGCGTCTCCCCACCACCAGACCCAATCCCCTCAGCAACACCTTCAAGATAACTTTCCGCGCCCGGCGCAACCACGGGCGCTCTCCCTCCTTCGTCCCGTCGCGGGGAAGGGAAGGATTTCGGGCTGGCGGACCCCAGACGGGCGAAGCGCGCTAGGAGGTCGTCGTCCTGTGCTGCGGGACGAGAAGGCCGCGTGGGTGTTATGGAGGCGTGGGGTGTGGTTGAGAGGGAGATGTTTGTCTTTTTGAGGGCGTTGAGGCGGGCGAGGAGGTCGTCGTCGGTGGGTGCTTCTGAAAGCATAGTGGGTGGTTGATGAGGTGCGAAGTAGAGGAAAGCAAGCGGAAGCTTGAGAGCTTTAAAAGGGTGGGCGGAGCCTCTATGTCGACTGTGGTGGGGGGGCTTGTTTGAGAGGGGCGAGATGAAGGCGGGATGGCGGTCGGGTCTACCGGGTCATTTTATGAATTCGAGAACATGTAGACGGTTGGGTTGTGGTGCAAGGTGTTGGGAGCTCTGTCCACAACGTTGAGAGCTCGGGGGTGAGCGGAGTTCGCGGGGTGTCGGGTGGCTGTGGTGTCTTGTGGCGGGAGGAGGAGATGCATAACAACACATGTAAGCCATGGAGCCATGTCAAGATAATAGAAAACACAGTGTCGGCCTCAGTATGCGAAACGAAGAGCTGATATTGATAATTGTACAACCCTCATGCTATTCTTACACGAACTAGCTATGCATTGATCACATTACCCACAATCCAAGCTCCAAAACGCCATGCTCCGCTTCCCTAGCGATACTACCATCTCCAGATTAACCAAAAGTACCAAGCAAAAACCACACCTCCAACAGCAAGTACGCTATGCGACAACTCATGGATAAACAATGCAACGCCCTTCTTCCTAGGCCTCGTCTGCTGTCCTCCTGCACCCCAGATCTTCCCTCCTTTCTTGCTTTCCCCTCCGTATTGGTGGTCATCATCGGGTCCGTAATATCCAGCATGTTGTATGAGCGGGTATGTGTACTGGGATTGTGATGTAGGTAGAGCGTATCCGTTTCCGGGACTCGTGCTACGAGTCCGGGCATTCGGGTTGCGGACTTGGAGCGTCCCGCGGTCGGAGGTGGCGGAGGAGTTTGAGGAGGTTGAGGCATGAGAAATTCCATTCTGACTGATTTCGGCGCGTTCCTTCTCGTCCGGAGATGTAGGTTTCGTTGTGGGGAGGAGAGGTGTATCGGCCTCCTCTATCTTTGACGATATTTTGCCCGAAGCAAGGAGGGCAGCACGAGCACTAAGTGCAAAGAGCGTGAGGAGAAAGAGCATGGCGTAGCGAATGAACATGCCCAACTGATCTGGAAGCAGACAGAGATGTGTCTGAAGTGTCGGGGCCGCAGGATCCGTTCCCAACGGGTTCCCTTGCTCATCGACGGGATTCCACAGACTGACAAGCACGACTCCCGGCTTTCTTACACCCATGGCCCAGGAGATCGACTTGACAGTGATCTCTCTTATGCCGCCGCCAGCGGAAGCATATCCCCGGTGGACGACTTCACAGTAGTCGTGGTCATCGCCCGAAAAAGCGTATCCGATATTACCGATCTTCTCGGCCAGGTCTTTGGTAATCTCACGATGAAGGACATTCTGATACTGGTAGCCTCCTGTCACGGCTATGGCATTCCGATCGTCCCGTTCCAAGGGTGCCTGTCCTTTCGGTGGCGGTGTGGGTGGCCAATGTTCCCGTAGCGGTCCGCAAGGAGTCCCCTCTGCGCGATAGAGGGGAACATGAGTAAGAAGAATGGTAGGAAACTCTGTAGCCTCGTCCTGCAGCTTCGGTAGTTCCGCTTTAACAAGCGCATCGGCCTGCACAGGACGGTGAGAAAATGGCGCAGTCCGCTTCAATCCCTTCCGCACCCTCAGCTCTTCTTGTGCCAGCCTCCTTTTCTGTTTCTGCACGCCGTCCAAGAAATCCACTGTGGGTCTCCACAGCGCTTCCGCCGACTCAGGGTTTTCTTGTCCCAGCGCACTCAACGACACAGAATCGATGGACACAAAAGTGTGGTTTCCGATGATATCCACCCTGTTCCCGTCACCGAAGTACGCGTTGAATCGCTTTCTCACCGCGGCCTGGATCCCCCTTCCGAACCCAAGGTCATGATTGCCCGGTAGACTGCTGATGATCTTCCTCCCCGGTTGTCCAGGCCTCGGAGCGAGACCTCCATCTCCGAAATGACCGAAGAATATGTTCGAAAACCGACGGTATTCCTTCAACCAAAAACTATCTCCGTATTTGCGATACTGCTCCTCAGGACTCTTCGATGTCCGCGTGGACCACTCCCTTCCGCCATCAAACAGGTCTCCAAGGAATATGACGGTGTCCGGGTACAGGACTTTTTGTATGCGCGAGTACGTGCGGCGGAGGTACTGATCCGTGAACTTCACAGTGAGTGTGTTCAAAGGCCAGGGACGGCCGGGGTATGTGTGAGGGTCGACAAGTTGCGGGTCGGCGACGAAGACAAGTCTATGTGGATTTGCATCGCTGGGCTGTGTGGTTGTTAGGTCTGTGGAAACGGTGGCTCAGAAACGAGGGGACATACCCAGCTCTCCCAGTTTTCCCACTCGCAAGACCCAACACTGCTCTTAAACATGGCTCTTTCTCCATAATATAAAGTAACCAACCATATAACAATCAGAACCTTCCCCAAACTCAATACGCTCTTCCAATGCCATCTTCTCCTGGACTCCTGCCACCGCGGTTTCAGACGGTATAAAACGAATGCGCGAGCAACCCTCCAGGCTTGATGCGCGAGACTCTCCGGCTCTCCGTATGCATCCACTGGCATTCCATAATCGTCGTAGGTCGTCATCGTCCTAGGGAAGAGAGAAGGGAGCGCCGACGCAGCATCTTTCGTGTTTGGTGGAGCTCGTGCGGAGTGCGGAGGTGGAACTGGACCCTGAAGTTCACAGATCGCGCTAACCCGGAATGACTTAGAGCCAACGGGATTACTGTGGTAGCATTCTTGGGCTCGGTGTGGCTTGTTTGACCCGCGTGACGAACTGTGAGCAGGTGAAACTTGGCGAAGTGACAGGCAATGGTATATTTAAATATATCTACTGGTTGTACAGGTGCCGCAATGAGGCCATCTAGGGATGCGATATGGGAAACACTCATCAGGTTTGATAATGTCCAACGTGACCAGACCTGCTCTATCCGTACATATGCGTGGCGATGACAAAAAACCGTCTCTGAAATGCAAAAGGCCGAAAACTGACGATGCTCATTTGGGGGACGAAGCTTTGCAAAGGAGTCTCAACGCCTCCCAGTGGTTTCTTCCTCTTCATCACCATCTCCAGCCTTGAAAGGATCATTTGATATTTCCAGGTCATCGTCCAGTTCTGGAAGATCATCATGGTACTCATCATCTCCCCAACCCGTCCGAAGACTGATGTCATCCTCCTCTTCTCTCAGTGTTTCTGCGGCCTCTAGGGCATCTGGATCGTCTGCATACTGGCGCTCAAGATCCTCAATCGATGCTCTTCGTACACCTGCCCGTTCCTCGGCCTCTAGTTGCGCGGCCCTCTCCGTCGTCTTGCGGTACATGATCCAGCCTGTCGCCACTCCTGCTATTAAACCAATGACGATACTTACATAGCTGATGGCCTTGGTTTTGGCGTCCATCTTCCCTCCGCCTTCTGCGATTTTCTCGAGCTGGGAGCCGACGAAGACGTGAAGCATGAGCTTTGGGGAGATGATTGCTGTCGCGGCAGCGTAAGACGCCCAATGTACAGTAGGGAACGTGGCGATGGCGCCGTTGGAGAGTGAATAGGGGAGCGGACACAGTCGAATCATGACGAGCAGCTTGATGCCGTCGTGTTTCAGGGTGAGCGCAAGGGCGGCGAAGCGCTTGTCGTGAGCTACGAGGCGATGTACCATGTTCTTCAGAACGCTGCGGGACAGTATGAAGGAGACGGTGCTTCCAACTACGGATGCGCTGGCGGCTATGAACCATCTGGCCAAGGTTAGGATGAGAAGTCGACATATTGAAGAGGAAGGTCTTACCCGTTGGGAAATCCAAAGACGAAACCACATACGGTCAAGAGGGTGGAGTATCCTAACAGAGGGGGGAACGATACGATGAAAATGAGCACCCAGAGAATCAGCCAGCCGGCCTTTAAATCCCGCCATTTCTTCGTGTAAGGTAAGAAGGCGCGGAAGATACGCTCGTTGTATATGATGAAGAATATCGTCCCAATCAAGCATGCCAGACCCCCAATGGAGAGGAGGATTCTTTGCAAAGGTGTTAGATGATTGTAGGTGCGCATGGCTTTCCGCTGAATCTTGTTGGCGTTCTTCATCATACGTTCTCGCAGGGTCGGGGGATGGGAAGAGAAGGAATCATTGCGGCGAAAGGAAGAAGAGCGGCGACTCCATATCGGGCTGTTTCCTCGTTCGGGGGTCTCGTCGTCTATAGGTAGAGCCAGGGCGCGGGCGTCATAGTCGTCAGCGGGCATGATGGGGATAACGGAGCAGGGAGCAGGAAGGAGGGCGCGGGAAAGACGGAGAGGTGGCGAGGGGTGGAATTGAGGATGGAAAAGGTGATGTGAGCTGCCTAGATGTCTGACCTGCAAACGGGCATTGCGAGCGGTGAAAGTTTTAGGATGGCGAAGGAGAGGCGTGGTGGTTTCATCATGGTCCATGGTCCTCTCAGAAGCACCGCCCCGCTGCGATACCGCTCAGTCAGCGACGGGAGACGTATGTTCCGAAAAGCGCGCAAAGTCCGGAGAGGGATGCACGGCGCTTGATAACTGAAGAGGTTATCAGTGAAATCATCGTTCGCCTCAAAGTCCCCCAAGGTGCGCCAGTGTGCAGGTGCTGGATTCCTGATGTGCCTTCGTTCCACCATCCATCCGCATTGCAGGACCCTGCCCAGGAATACCTTGGTATGCTGCATTGTGAACTCACGTGACCGTGGGAGCTGCTAAAATTGGCCAGCAATCTTCACCAACGATGATGCGCCCTGGTTAGGGGTGCTTTGGAAAAAGGACTTTTCTGAAAGGTTTCATGAGTCTATGCGTCACGCTTATACAGCTGTGTCGATGACTTTGGTGATAATCTCATCAGTCGAAAATTATCACAAAACCGTTGCGCCCCCCTTTGGGATCCACCACCCACCGCCGCACGCCGCACGCCCAAAGCTAAAGGGCCAGGCCGCCGCCCGATTCGATCGGCTTCCCCCCACTCCAAGCCCGTAAGGCTGGACCCGGACCTCAACCCTTGGAGAGCTCTCAGGCCAGGTTCACCACCATCCCGTCCCAACCCCAGAGCCAAGACTTCCTCACCTTCCTCCACCCCCCCCCCTTCGCCAACTTCCCTTTCCTTCCGCCCTCCGTCCTCTTCCTCCCCCCCCCCTCCTCCTCAGCGCTCTCTCCAACTCAATCACTATCGCGCGCACCTGCTGCGTGTCCTTTATCTCCGCCTTTCCTTCAGCCTCTCCTCCCCCCACCTTGCTCCTTCCCCTTCCCCTTCTTGCGCAGCGCGCATCCTAGCCCGACCTACCAACCTATCTCTCCTGCGCGACCGCGCGCTCCTCCCCTTCAACTTGACCTCTCTAATGCATTGAGCGACCATGGTCGCTGACGAAATCTACGAAGCTTGTCTTCCGATCCTACAGGATGAGACGTTGGACGAAGATGACAAACCAGACAAGCTCGAGGAGCTGTTGCGCGAGAGGACAGGTCTCACCGGCAAGTCTCTCGAGAACGTTGCCATGGATTGCTTGTGGCGCTTTCGCGAAGCCGGCAACTCCTCCACCTCTCCCCCGCCGACCCGTCATACCATCATCCGTCGACCGTCCCCAGCCCCCTGGCAAGCCAACCGTGTCCCTACTCCTGTGAACCAGTCCCCTCGAACCATACATCCCCCGCCGGGTTTCGGTATCGTGCCTCCTGGCTTTGCCAGAGCCAAATCTTCCAATGCCTCCCCCTTCACCTCGCCGCGTCCCTCCCCCAGGCTGGCCTTCTCGACCCCCCACATCCCTCATAGCCCGAGCCTTAGCGCCTACCAGTTCAGCGAGAGTAGCCCCGCTCCCGACACATATGGTGACCTAGGCAGCGATTCCGTAGACTGGCTTGTGAATGACGACTCTGGGAGTACCGAGTCCTCCTCCTTGATGGGCGACGGTATGCTCAATGCCAGTGCCCCAGAGTTCATTCAGTCTTCCATGGACATGGGTCCTTACGATATGCTACGCTCCATTCTGAGAGATCACCGATCGGACGAGGAGATTGAAAAGGCACTCGAAGCGAATGGTTATGACCTGACTGCTGCATTATCAGCTCTGTCGGGCAATCAAGCCTACGACGCCCAGTCCATCCCCACGACGCTCGCAGAGCCCACCACATACATCGTCGGGAAATCCATGAGTCCAGCGTTCAGACCGGCCACGCCCGCTGGGCAGACCAAGAGCAACATCGTGTGCAAGTACTTCCTCTCCTCCGGTCACTGTGCAAGGGCCGACTGCAGGTTCAGTCATGATCCGAGCAAGACTCTTTGCAAGTGAGTACAAGCATTCTAGGCCCTCCCTGCGCTGCGATTGACCTGTGTCTAGATACTTCTTGAACGGTAACTGTCTGGCTGGTGACACATGCTTATTTTCCCACGATCCCTCCGCGCTCATGGCCCGTATGGGTATCTCCGACGCCGGCACTCCTCCAGTACAGAGCGCTGCACCCAACTTCCACATGCAAGATACTGATGCATTCCCTTCGTTGCAGAGGGCTGTCTCGCCCTCCCCCCAGTTTACTGCTGGCATATCAACAGCCGAAACCGCATCACTTGAACAGTTGTACAAAGCTCACGGCCTGACCCGCCCTCCACCGGGCTTAGGTCCCCTTCCTACATTCACACCAGGCAATCTTAGTCACCCTCAGTCCCGACCGAGCAGCAGGCACCCTTCTCGTGCCGCAACACCCTCTGTACCTTCTGTTGACGACAATGAAGCTTTTCCGACTCTGGGTTCCGCTGCGGCCAAGGCAGGCAAACGCCATCACGGCAAGCGTGGGGGTCATGGACACAAAGACACAGCGGCGCCCACCAATCTCGCAGATGTCGTACGCATGTCACCGTCTCCCTCCCCTGTGCAGTTGCGGAAAACAGTGAAGCCGGCAAAAAGCTTCAACGGGTCGCGTGAGAACAGCGCAGCTGCACAGGCCATTCCCGCACCTGAACATATTCCCTGGCTCGAAACGGGTGATGCTGCGAACAAGGCATATCTGCAAGCGCGTGCTGAGGCTTTCAAGCATGGTAGCTTGCGGAATAAGTTTTTGCAGAGGTATGTGCTCCTGGTCGGTATTCTCAGACGGCTACTAAACAGATTTTCAGTGCCGCTCAAGCCTGGAACCGCAATGATTCCCGCGCTGCCAAAGCCCTTAGTCTTCGCGGCCAGAGTGAGAACAATCTAATGCGCGAAGCTCATCGTGAAGCGGCTCGCCATCTTTATGAGGAGCGGAATAAAGAGAGCGGACCCAGTGCTCGCGAACTCTATGTCGACCTCCACGGTAAGTTTGAATGTGGCATGCTCATGAGTCTGATAGCTAATTGAGTTCAAGGCCTACATCCCGAAGAAGCAGTATCTTATCTCGAAGGTATCCTCCTCCAACACAGTTCGTCTTCTCGCCCCGTATACGCTATCACCGGAACCGGACACCACTCGAAGAATGGCAAGGATAAGGTTGGCAAAGCAATTCGTGCTTTCCTCACTGAATGGCGATATGCCTTCCGCGAGTTCTCTGTTCCGGGAGACCGAAACAACGTCGGTGGCATTCTTGGTATCGATCCCACCAGCTATGACAAATCGGTCGCGGAGAAGTCGAAGGAGAGCGAAGCCAATTCGGTCAGCGAGGCAGTGTCCGGGAAAGATACTAAGGTGAGGATCATGAAGAGGGATGAAATCTTGGATGCTCCTAAAGGTCCTAGATTAGCCGCTGGTCTATGAGATATCAGGCAGGTAGAAAGCCTTAAACCCCAAACAATAACAAAACACATTCACATCCAATCCTCTGTTTCGTCCATCTAAAAGCATTTCTCAGTCATGTACGATGCGTCATACCGAAGTCTCCTGGGATTAGTTAAGGTGTTTCCCCCTCCCACTCGCGCACTCGCGGAAGGTGCGGTAGTCGTGCCTTCCCTAAAAGGTTTCGCTCTTTTGACCACCAACCGTGAAATCTCCCTCGCCACTCCTCTCACCCACCGTCCACTCCATTTTCGTTGGGCTTTAAGCCATGCCACCCTCACAAGCATCGACGGCGCAGCGAGACGAAGCCTTGGCTTCAACTTCTCAGAGCCCGGCATCGCTGTTATGGGGACATCAGCTGAAGCGCGAACATGGCTACCTGCTTGAGCGCATGAAGAAGGTAGAGCAAGGGCATGGCGCATTCGACACCCGTATCAAATCAGTAGAAGCCGCAGCAGATGCCATGAGAGACATCATTGAGCATGTCAATCGACTTACGGAAGAGGAAGGGAGGCTTGAACGTGCAACTGGACCCCGGTTTACTTCCGCAGAAGAACGCCTTGGTAGATTGGAGGAGGTCGTCAACAAGTTTCAATCTTTGGAGCCGCGGTTATCGGAGCTGGAGGCACAATTCGACGTGAACGATGGAATTGTCCGCCAGATGCTGTCAGATCATCGATCCATTTTACAGAAGATCAGGGCATTCGATGCAGAGCTGCAAACAAAGAGAGTTGAGCTGGAGAGGTTGACGAAGGTCAATGAGGCTGGCAATGTTCGCGATCTCTTATTGCGCATAAACTGCTTGGAACAACGTCAGGACGAAGAGCAGAAACAGACGACAGCCATGCGAGAGAGAATACAAGAGCTCGAGAAATCATGCCGGGAATATGACTCCAGGAACGCCAAACTTCAGGCTCAGCTTGACAGTATCTCACAACAGCAAGAGCACTTCAGATCATGCACACAGGTTCCTACCCAGATTGTTGACGCGGACGGTGCCTCAACTCTACCCCCAGCGACACTGTCATCAATGGGAACTGCAGCACATGCTCTCCCAGCCTGGATGACTTTCGAGTCACAGATGCCACTGCCTTTATCGACAGAAATACCGACCCAAGTGCTGCCGTCATCGATCCCAGATGCACAAGTCCAAGTCCAGGCAACTTCCTCTTTGGAAGCGTCCCAAGTCCAGTTAGTGGCTGCACATTCGTATTTCTGCCGTGTACTGATAGCATGTAGGGCATCGGCTTTGCTCCGCGAAGAGTCTCCACTTGCCAATGTACAGATGAGAAGAATGATCAGAGCAGAGCAACCGGTCACACCAGTGGCATTGCCACAACAACCTCATGTTCCAAGGATAGACCCACGGGGGGAAACTCCAGCTTCAACGCAAACCCAAGACTTGGATGCTCCCTACGTCCGACCTCATGTTCCCAATTCGGGCAGGAGAAGGAATCCATTGCCAGTTTATGAACCGCCCCTAACCCGTCTTCAAGTGAAATCTCAGCTGCGTCGAATAGAGGAAGTCGCAGACCGTCGGCCTGCCAAGCTAGTCATCTTAAAGATGCCGCGTACGAACGTGCAGGATCCTCCACTCTCATCGAATTTTCCCGCCCAACCTGAGAATCAATCGAATAAGGCCGTGCAGGGCTCCTCAGAGGGTCAAGTGGATGCTCGAAACCAGCCTGCAGGGAAGAAGCGGAATACGAAGTCCGCAAAGCCCAACTCAAGCAGACGGAAGCGAACTACAGCCCAGAAAAAGCCAAAAGCGTCGAAAAGAGACATGGAGCAGCTTGAACTCTTGAAATCGTTCTTGGAGACTTAACCTTCCTCAAAAGACACAACCTCGAGCGAAAGAGCGAAAGAGCAGGTTGAAGTCTTTTCAATGAACAAAAACCTGGACGTCTTGGTATTTGGAACATATCTAGGTCTCTTTGAACTCATATGGGCCCTCGCGATCCTGTACCGGGACTTCAATAGTGGCCTCCTCGATATCTTTACCGTCTACCTTCAGGCCGGCTTTCATCACGTCTCCAGTGGTCACCGGTCCCACCCCTTTTGGCGTTCCAGTAAGCACAATGTCTCCAGCTTCTAACGTCATAACTCTGCTGATGTCGCTGAGCTGCCTAGGAATCCGGAACAACATGAGCCCCGTGTTATCGGACTGCTTGATTTCGCCATTCACGCTCAACCAGAGATGAGCGTTCTGCGGGTCTGGAATGCGAGATTTGGCGATCAGGTTGCTGATTGGCATGAAGGTGTCAAATCCTTTAGCGATGGACCATGGGAGACCCTTCTTCTTCGCTTCGTCCTGGACGTTGCGAGCGGTCATGTCGATGGCAAGGAGATAGCCTGTGTTGGAAGTCAGTCACTTTGCTCGCAATTTCACTCTACCATCACAGAATTTACTGCAGATATCACCTACCCTCAATGGCATCCAGCGCGCCTTGAGTATCTTCAGGATCCAGATCCCGCACCGTCTTGCCCATCACCAAACCCAGCTCCACCTCGTAATGCATGGTCACACCCCGAGGTCTGAGTATAGGTCCAGCACCAGGCAGTAGGATAGAGCTGGGCGGCTTGAGGAAGAAGAAGGGTTGCTTCGGCTTAGTGTTGTTGAGCTCCTTTACATGGTCGCTGTGTAGGACTTAGTAAGTACGATTCGTGAAGAACCGAAAGGGTAGGCGGATGGGGGATGGGAGTGAGACTTGGGGGGACGTACGCATAATTACGGCCTATACACATGATCTAGAAGAAACATATCAGCTTCACGAGGTCCATGGAAGAGAAAATGCACCGAACTTCGTACCTTGCGGCAGTTGCGCGCGACACGCTGTATACTCGCCATATCGTCTATCCAGTAGAGCCAATTGAAATATATATACCCAAAATTCTATGTACAATTCGCGGATATAGCAAGGAATGGTGGGAGGAGTGTCCAACTGTCAAAAGGAAAAGGAAGCGACGGGAAGCGTGAGCACCCGACGTTTAGAGTCACACCTCAAGCTTAGCTCTCCGCAGCTAGGCGGGCCGCGATAGATCCTGGCGTCCTCGGGGGTTGTTGCGCCGGAAGCCGAGATGTGGGGGACTGGAGGTCAACATCCCAACCAGCTCCACGTCCTGCCATCCATCATTGACACCTTCGAGCGCACTGGTATTCATTTCGAGTCAAATACCTCACCGACAGGTATTCCCATCTTTCAGTTTCATCAGCCACCGCCGACCCATCTCGCATCTCAATCCATCGCTACCCCTCTACACATCCACACCCAACAACGCACCATGCCTCAACCCGCCCAACGCCCCGCAATGCCCCTCGCAGAAATCCTCTCAGACCTAACCTCCCTCCGCGTCTGCGACTCCGCCGCCGCCATTGCCCTCGTCTCCGCGCGCACACCCGCCGCCAATGATACCAACGCCGAGTCGGAAGCAAAATCCAAGGAAGAGGGCGGAGGAGGAGGAGAAGAGCAAGACGACGCGGACATCCGTCGTGCGAAGGAGCTGGTGAAACTGCACTATGAAGTTCGCGAGGCACAGAGGAGGGGGGAGTTGGGGAGGGGGTTGGAGGAGGCGAGGAGGATGGTTAGGAGCGTGGAGGTGTGAGCGGTGGCAAGGTTGAGGGTTTCGATATCGGACTTGAGGACTTTGAAGAAGGCGGAGGAGAGCAAGTGGAAGTGGAAAACTCTCAATGTCTGAGATGGGTTTGCTTTAGGTGTGTTGAATGCGCCGGAAGTGCAATGAGCATCGGATGTCAAATGTGAGGCGCTCGCACGAACATTTGCTCGCTGGAGTCAAGAGAAGCGATAAAGTCTTGGTATCGAGATACGGTCAAGAGCGCTGTGGATTCGGGGAAAAGAGGAAGGGTTATTCTAGGCTGACCCACATCAAGTCCTCTCGAAGCAGCTTTTCATATCTACAACATACCACTGGCTCTCTGACGAAGACGCTTGATCGCGTATGGGGCGACGTCGCGCCCCAGTAGACACTTCAACACTGGAGTGGGCAGGTGTGCCCTGATCCTGTCTATCCTTCGTCCCGGTTCAGGAGTATGAATGTGGCGACGCCGCTCTGTACTCGCAATTCGTACATGTCGCTCAGCTGGTTTCTTAGCAGCCACGGGATTGACTTGTCCTTGCGTACCTGCCGCGCGCAACAAAATAGATATCGCCAGTTGTTGTGCGTGGCGCTCAACTACGGTGGGTGCTCTCTCAACTGGAGTGCCCCCGCGGGAGCCCGCATCCAGGTCCATTTCAGATGGACGCTCCAAAAGAGGGGGGGTCCTATGACGGCTCGTTGAGGTGGGATTGCAGGTTGTTCCGTTTCCATCGGCCGGTTTGGGAGTGCCCTCGCTTCCCTGTTGGATTCGGTTATGCTTCATATATTGCGCCTGGGATGGTACGGTGGAGTCACTAGCGGTTCCATTCACAGCTATGACAGTGTCAACTCTTCAAAATATGGTCCGAGCAATCTCAGGGCGACCCACCATAACCGAGCGATTGCGGGTCCTCGGCAGGAGGTGGTGTACTAGGTGCGCCTTCCGCTGTGTGAACTGATGCCTCGCCTGAAGGAGTTGAGCGATGTCCGCTGGAGCCGATCACTTCGGCAAGGCCATCTTTATCAGTTGTTGACGCTATGGATCCTGAGAGAGCTGATGTGGGATTGGCAAATCGCATGATGCAAGAAGGATTGGAATGAGGATATCAATCTGAGATTTAAGGCGCGGTGGAGATGGTCGTTGTCCTTGCTCAAGGAGTTAGGTTTGGGGAGTGAAGTATGGTGAAGAACTAGGAGTATGGTACCGCCTGTTGGGGATGCAAGGCGTTCGGCTTCCTGCCTGCGTGGAATATTGGGGGAAGGGGGTCCCGGACGTTATTGCTGTCCTTGCGGCACGTATGTAGTCGGGCGTGAAGACCTAGGTACACAAAGATTCAAAGTTGGATACGAAAGGTCATTCGAGCGTGGTAGCGGCTAGATACTACCTCTATGATAATAAATCCTTCGGCTGCATATCTCTTCGAGTCTTGCATTGACAAGCAAATTCATCTTGAGGGGAAGCGGGTGGTTGTTGGGTGAGAAGGGAACATCAAACAGTTAAACCACACATTATACCAAGCCATATCTACTACAGATATATGCAGACCAAAGGTCGATGATCAACCTAACAGATTATACCTAAAAGCAGAAGACATCTCGTTCAGGAACGTATCTTCGAAAGGGTCTAACCTGGTCTCGTGACCTAGGGAACCCTGACTAACCCAGCTTAGCGAATGGCGCGTGTCGCGGAAACTTTTAGGATCCGAGACTTAGAACTTCCTCCGCCGATACTTCACCTGATCCATTCACAGATATCGTCTCTGCAGCATCATTATCCAATATGTAAGTTTCAGTCCGTTCACATTTCACTTCACTCTAGCTCACAACTGCGCTCAGGTATCTCCTCCGTCGCACCGCAGCTCGCGCTCTGAGCTCTACCCCCTCGAAGAGTTTCGTCGTCAAGCCGCGCTCAATCACGACATACACCTCTGCCTTCCAGGCAAGACAGCAAGGATGGATCCCGTCGAAATTCCAGAGGAGATATGCCAGCGACGAAGCAGCAAAGACTGAGAGCGCCGAGTCTGCCGCGGCAGCGGCCGAGGAGCTTGCACAGACGAAGCCAGAAGCACCAATCGAGGAGAACCTGACTCCGCTGCAACAGAACGCTCAGCATGAACCGACAGATGCTTTCGCCACCGTTACTGCTGATACGTCGAGCGTCCGTGACCGGCCCGAGGGCCTAAGAAATCGTCGCCGCCCCCAGAGGGATCCTGTCACGCCTGGCAGTGTTCTGTATGTGGGCAACTTGTTCTATGAGGTTGGCGAGGATCAGTTGAAGCGGATATTCTCTCGGTTCGGAAACATCAAAAGTGTCAAGATTGTCCGTGACGCGCAGCAGATGAGCAAAGGGTGAGTGCTGACCAACACAAAAGTACTTCCAAGGACATATGTCTGACTTTGGCACGTAGCTTCGGATATGTCGAATACGAAACTGTGGACGACGCCCGCGCCGCGATCGAAAACCTCGATATGCAAGTCTTCGAAGGCCGCACCCTGGTTGTCCAATACCACCGCGTGAAGTCCAACGTCCTCAGCCCCCGGCAATCCAAAGTTCCGCACCCGCCCAGCAAGACCATTTTCATCGGGAATATGGCCTTTGAAATGTCCGACAAGGATCTCAACGACATGTTCCGTGATATCCGCAATGTAACGGACGTCCGTGTCGCCATCGATAGGAGGACCGGTCAACCCCGTGGCTTTGCCCACGCTGACTTCGTCGACGTGGCTAGCGCGCAGAGGGCAATGGATCAATTGAAGGGTCAGTCCTTCTATGGTCGTACCATAACGCTCGACTTCAGCGAGACTCCGATCAGGGACAGGAGGAAGCGAGAGGTCTCCAACGCGGAGCAGTCTTCGTCTAACGCGGAGCAGTCTTCGTCCAACACGGAGTAGTCTTCGTGAAAGAGCGTAGGCTAAATGGTGAAGAAATGTTATGACATAATTTGGAGCATATCAAAGGGGGAAAGACACGCCGTTCTTGTCTCGAATGCCTCCTTCCATCTACATCCTTCTTACTTGTCGTTTCATACTGTCTTAACAGATGGATTCTTGTAGGGTGTGCTTTTGCAATAGTGGAGCTTCGAGGCGCTTGGTCATTAAGTCCCGCCCTCATAGTGTGAAAATGTCTCGAGTTGCGGTTGTAAGATATGAAAAATTGGATGCAAAATGTCCACGGGTGTATAATATGGACTTCAACGGCAATAGCCACAGTTGGTTGTATGAGGGTAGTGATTATAACTTGCAGTGATCCTCTAAATATCCATGGAATGTTTGTTACTCATTGCCGACACAAGTAAGCTTGTCGTGAGCGGGAGATAGACGGGTGCTTCAGGACGGGATTTGAGATAAGATTAGATGTATAAGGAGCGGGATCCGAGCTTCATCCGAAATCATCCCATCTGCACGAAGCTCTCTCTCCAGCAACGAAATACCACGTCCCGCCCAAGACCCTGCACCCGCCATTGCATTGCCCCAAAACGCAGACTCACCGCTCAATTAACATTCCGCCTCCTCATTCCCGGTAACATATAAACATTCCCCGCTATGGCCGACCCGCAACCCCCTCCTCCCTCAAACGACACCACCGAACAACAATTCAAGGCAGAAGAACCCGAAACAGCAGGGCAAGACATCGACATGCCAGATGCTAGTTCCTCTTCAGCGGTACGCCGCCCCTCTCTTCTCTTTCTTTCTCATGTCGCAATCCCTGTAACACCGCGTTTCCAGCAGCAACCACAACAACAAGCCGAACAACCTCAACCTCCTCAGCAACAACCGCCCCAAGAACAACAGCATGCGCAAACAACCGCCATACCCTCCACCAATAACACCAGCAACGGCATCTCGCAGCCTGTTCCTGCTGCTGCTTCTGCACCTGCGCCCACCCCAATGCCTCCTCAACCGCAAGCACACACCCCAAGCCACCCACCGTCGCGCAACTCTCCACACCCCTCTGCAAATGTACCGGCACATCCGCTACCACATGGAGCGCCGACAAGAGTGTATTTGAATCAGAAGGTTACGCCGACGCTGTTAGAGGCGATGAAGCATTTGGTTACGGTTGAGTAAGTGGTCTTTACATGTTACAAATGAAGAGATACATGAGTTCGAGAAAGTGTGCTAATCTTTCCGGGTGATTTAGGCCGGAGAAACCGCTGAAGTGGTTGAGTGAGTTTTTGGCGCAGAAGAGTAGGGAGTTGGAGGGGGAATGATCTCGAATGGTTGACCAGACCTGGCGAGAGCATTATATGGATCGTTGGAGGCCCAGAATAGCAGAGAAGGCTGGAGAGAAGGGATGAGCATGGGAGGAACATTCATACAATTCGGCGCATCTGAAAAATGATACCCAAGCAGGAACAGGCCAAGGGAGGTTTCACAAAACAATTTTCACACAGGTATGGCGGCTACATGGTGCAGTTCAGCCTCAAAATGGGCCGTGTATAATTTTTGATTCATTTCAAACCATGTCCATCCCAGAAGGGCGAATGACCCTAAAAAGCATCCATGTGTCCATGATTCCATGAAACTCCGTCCGAGCGCTTGACATACACCACCATCCACTCCACCGAGAAACAGCTCCTCTATGCAACGAGGGTGGAAGCGGTAGCGCTCTCGTACCTCCAGGTAGGGGGGAGGACACCGACGGTCTTGTAGTAGCGGGAGAGACGGTGGATACGGGACTCGATGAGAATGAGGCGGCTAGACATCCAAAAGTCAGCTAAATCTCCAAACCCGGCGAACGGCATATGTGGAAACATACAACTTGGAGTCCTTGTCCTTGCGGTTGGTGCTGAGGTGCTTGCGCACGGCAACAGCCTTCTTGATCAACATGTACAGGTCCTCGGGGATCTCGGGGGCAAGTCCTATGGCACTCCGTCAGCGTGAACCGATGGAGGCAAATTTATATAGCGCAACAGGTGCCTGAGAAGACAGAGCTGTGGTCGACTCGCGCTTTCATACGGGGTACACCATACCGTTACCCTTGAGGATGCGGAGGATCTTGTTACCGGTCACGACTGTGATATTGTCAGCAAATATTCCTCCTTCTCGCCAATCTTCTGCCAAAACGTACCCTTGACCTGAGCAATGCCGTGGCTGTCACGGAGAATGACACCGATCTGAGAAGGAGTGGCACCCTTCTTTGCGAGCTTGCAGATCTGGTCAACGACCTGCTCGGGGGTGGTCTTCAACCACGCAGGAGGGTTGCGCGAGTAGGGGATCGCGGAGGACGATATGCCCTTGCCGTTGGAGTGGAGACGACCCATGGTGCTGGTGGTTAGTTGAACGGAGTCGACGGTGGACGGGTTGGCGGTGGTTGAAGACTTGGGGTTCGGAGACGCTTCAGAGGTGGTGTTGCGAATTGTGTGCGGGCGAAATTCTCGCTTGCGTGCACGGACGGCCTTGGCGTGAAGTTTCCCTTTAAATTTTTCCCAGATGGGCAATGGACGACACTCCAACACCACGCAGGTGCTTTTTGAGACCGCGTGTATTCCAGCATTGCGTCTGCTCTCCGATATGAGAGCTGATGCCTATACGTGCTCTGTGGTCTCGAGTCTCACGGTCGCTTCACGCCGTTTAGTGGCAGATTATGGTACGTCTATCAAACGGCGCAACTCCTCCCCCTTCCCACGCTTCCTGATGAATTATTCCATACATTCAATATTTCTGGTACCTCTTATGTCAGACCTGCTTGCAGGTCGATGATCTAAACGGACTTCTGAAAGAAGCTATCTAGCTATTCGCTTGTCGATCTACTTGAAGTCCGCGAAGCTAACTGTCTACTTAGGTCCTAATACTACCCTTCAAGTCTTGCTTGTGTATCGCGTCTCCAAGTCTTCTTATCTAGTCTCGCCTATAGTCTCCCAACAAATTCAATATGAATTCGATTGCTTCACTCTCCAATTTTAGGCTTATCATTTTACAAATATGTGTGTCCCTGGTGCCGAGGATTGTCATCACCATCTTGCACGAAATATCTTAATTCCCAAAAGGATCCCTGGAGCAGCAAACGAGACGGACACCGAGGCCCATTTCGAACCTTCCAAGTTTTTTGCCGGTTCCTTTTCTAGCAAACCTCTGACGTTCATGGCTAGAGAGCCTCCGGAAGCACACATTCCTTCGTGGGTATATTTCAGTTTCCATGCTCTTGTAGACCATGTAATTGCGTCATCTTGTGTGGGAATTTCCAAGGGACCAGGAACCGTTGAAGATTCAGTCAGAGTTCGAGTTCCTACCAAGACCGTTCCAGCACAAACTACTCTTCCCCACCATGCACCACCAACCCAACCAATTAGACGCGTCCCTTTCCCACCCCACGTCTACCCCACGCGCCTCCGAACCCAACTCAACACCAACCTCTTCTCCCATCTTAACTCTTCCTTAAACCTCAATGTCCACCCACGGAGATCCCGCCTCCACTCCGGCTCCTCTCCACGAACCTCCCTCGCTCCCCTCTTCCCCGCACCCCAAACGCATCAAAAACACACCCGGCTCACCCAGCACTGTTCTCCCCTCACGACACATCCCCGACGACTCCGGCACCTCAACACCAACACCGCTAGCAGCAATGACGACACCGCATCCTACGCACCCACTTGGCGCTTCCGCAGCAGCGGAGACGAGTCTGCAAGTCCAATTGCTGTCCGACAAGGCGAGAGCGCCCACGAAGGGAAGCGCCTTTGCGGCAGGACACGATTTGTACAGTGCAAGGGATGTTGTGATTCCAGCGAGGGGAAGGGCCAGAGTGGATACGGATATTTCGATTGCGGTGCCCGTGGGAACTTGTACGCCTTGTTTTCCCTCCCATGGGCCCTGTCACTTGCTAACGAAGAATGTTTACTAGATGGTCGCATCGCCCCGCGCTCTGGTCTCGCAGCGAAGCACGGCATCGACACTCTCGCTGGCGTAATCGACGCAGATTATCGTGGCCAGGTTGGTGTGATTCTCGCGAACTTGTCGGATGACGACTTCCAGATCAACGTTGGGGATCGCATCGCACAGCTCATTGTTGAGAGAATTGTGATGCCCGAGGTAGTGGTTGTGGATAAGCTGGAGGAGAGTGTGAGGGGTGCAGGCGGGTTTGGCAGCACCGGTGGATTCGGAGGAGCGGTTGTGAACGGTGTGTAAGAAAGGCGTTCTAAGGAGGACTATTTGGAAGAGAATTGAGGGAAGCCAGTATCTGAGGCGCTCTGTCAGGGCAAAGCGATCGGACTGGTCTCGGTGGAGACGGACATGAACAGGCGTTTCTTGGGATGGATGTGATATGAAACTCGGCATAGTTCAGCTGAAGGCTACAAATTACCATATATGTATTATGAACTGTATACATCGTCGCTGTGGTATATGGCGAGATCAAACAGTAAAGCTCAAATGGAGTGAGCCATACCGAACGCAACGCAGTCGCAATAACTCTCCTTATTTTCCAAAATGTCATTGCTCGTCACGCTCACTAGGCTTCTGTTCGTCCTCGTTTCTCTCCTCCCCCTTCTTGCCCGCATCCTCTGCACCACCAAGCATGACCGCCCCCTCCCCCTCCCCAAGCCCCAGTCTCACCACCCCAAACTCCCCAGGCCTCCTCATTCCCACGTCATCAGGCACCTTCTCACTCTCCTCAACCCTTCTCGGCCTGAACCTCTCCAAATCCGGCGGGTCCACCAGATCCTCCACAAACCGCACAACCCTCACCTCACTCGCATTCATCAGCGCCAGATGCCTCCTCTTCTCCCTGTCCGCTTCGTCCTCCTCTCCAGACCCACATCCTTCCTTCTCGGCACGTTTGTCGTACGCTTCCATCTTCCCTTTGCATTTCTCCGTGGTTTTGGCGAGGATCGATTGCATGGATGCCAGAACCTTTTGGCAGGCTTTTGCGAGCGGTAGTGCCTCTGGGGGTACATCGTCGGGTGATTTCCAAGACGCAGTTAAGCGGAGGTTTGGCGTGGAGGCGTTGTTCACAGCTTCGATGAGGCGGGGGACCGTGAGGGCGGCGAACATGTCACCAGTGCCAGAGAAGAAGAGGGGGAGGAGGGGAGTGTCGATGCGGAACAGGCGCGGTTTGAAGTCGGATGTTGCGGTCGAGCCGATTATGGTGAGGTTTTCGACGTCGTCGAGGGAAATTGAAGGGGGCTCTAGTTGTTGCTGTGATTTGGAGGCGTTGGACATGGGCCATGCAGAGGGGCGCGAAGTCTCTGCGTTTCGTGCTGGTGAGCCTGAGGGGGTCTGGCGTTTCGAGGAGGGGTTGGAGGTTGCGCGCGAAGGGGCTCTGGAGGAGAGAGTCTGATTATCGCGTGTGAGGCGGAGTGAGGTGATGATGATGTGAGGGACTTGGTACGTCCTGTGCAGAATCTGGACGGCGGTTGCCAGTGACTCGAGATCAGTTATTGTGGTATCGGAAAGGGTCCTAAGCCAAGTCAACAATTGGATGAGATGATACCCAGTATTCCCGTTGCGTACTCTGCCTCGAACTGGTTCGGCAAGATCAAGTCTGCCTCACGCAGAAGTGCCTTGTACTGGGGCACTTCATCTTCTGGTATGTAGAGTTTTCCGTTGTCTCCCATGACTGGATCAAGCACTGCACCTGAATCAGTCAAGTTGAGGCTACAATCCTTACGGGAACGTACCCCAGAAGAAGGAGCCGGGCTTTCCCACAGCATTATATTTCAAGTCCCTTCCAATCTTCCCCACTGCTTGTACAGCCTCCGCGCTAGGCACATATCCCGTCAACAGAACGTCGCAGTCGTTCAGGTTCGATTGCCGTAGGCCTTCGTAGAGGTCTTCTATCTCCGCAGCGGTCGTCTTGGTGCCTTTCACCTGCTTATATGCGGTGTGGTTGCCTGCATGGGATGTCAGTCCGCCCATCAGTTGGGTATTTTAAGGGTGGGAAAGTACTGTAGTTGACAGTATTGATGGCTGATACATCGCACCCAAGCGCCTGCATCACGAATGTGGCCATCTTGTTGCCCACATATCTGAAGCAGGATAAGCTCTCGCATTCTAAGCCCTTTGCACACGAGACTCACCCGTGGACGACCTGGCAATGCAAGGTTAATCATCCGCCTTTCCTTTGCTCGCATGACTCTTACTTACATGGCTGGCGATAGCTAAAACCCGAGTTTCGGGCACTATCATGTCGGAAACCATCCTCTGATGGCTAATGAGCGAGCCAAACCAAACAAAATACACAGAGGCGGAGTGTTAAACGCAGGCGACGATGGAGTCGTGTATTGTTGATTTTTCCATTAATCTGTTATCTGAGATCGTCCGACACGCTGACGTCGGTGGGGAATCCCAGTCGGCTGCCCCTCGCACCGAGGCCTGCAGGAACCAACAAAACTAACTGCGCTACAAGCAGAGCGCACCTCAACTAGCCGAACACCATATATGGACCCGATGAAACGCTCATGCAGACAAAGGACATTAATATCATGAGGACACACGTGAATCCCAAAACACAAACGACCGACCCGCCTCATAAGCGGTATGCGACGTACGTTGCTCACTCCTCATCTCCGATCTGCACGTGGTTAGCATTGCTTTCCTACGGACTAAGAGGTCCCGTACCTTGGGAGCGAGATAGAACCTCAGATAGCTGTTGCTGTTGTCCTGTAGAGAGTACTCGACCAGAAGAGGAACCTCGTTCGATAGGCACAGCTTGACCTGCGCAGAGAGACCGCTCGCCTTGCAGAAGTTGACCAGGTATTTGAGAGAGAAAGTGAGTGACACCGGCTCTGTAAGATCGATCTCCACGTTGTTCTCTGGCTTGTCGACATCGCTGTGGCCTCGTAGCTGGACGGAGCCGTTGCCGATGTCACCCTGTGACTTGAATGTAACGCCCTCCTTTGTGCATTCAATCGCAACTATGCGTAACTGTCAGCGCATACTTGCCGAAACGCGATCACAGGCACATACCGGATTCAGAGATGGCGCTCAGGTCGCGGCAGATCCGCTGGAACTCGGCGGAGGGCATGGTGACAGTTGCCGCATATTCCGTCTCAGGGATACCGAGATGCTCTTGGTCAATGTCCATGAGCTTGATATCATACTCCCCGATCCTATCCGACTCCTTGTTCTCGAACGTGAGGTTCACGACATCCGGGGCGTCCTCAGCTTTCAATGTGAGAATATCATCGGTCTGGCACGCGCGCAGGACCTTTGTGAGTGATCCAAGATTGATACCAAGGGCGATGTTGCGGTCGCATCGGAAGGGGGAAAAGGCATCGGACCTCAGCAGCATGGAGACGAGCGCAACGTGTGAGTTGTCCATGGCCTGCAACGCAATGCCCGAGTCATTGCAGTCGAAGTTGCAATCCTGCACAAGATCCTTGATGGCCTCCACCACCTGGCGCAGTGTTAATGCAAGAAAACGTAGGCTGTTCGGGATTGTCCCACCTTCTTGAGGATGCTCGCCTGTTCCAGACGCGCTTCAAGCACTACGAAAGTCAGTAATGGGAGGGCTAAACCTCAAGTGGGAAAGATCATACTGTTGGATATGTGTGAAGTAAAGGGATATCGGTTGGAGTTGAGTAGAGAAATGGGTATATGAAGACGCTGGAGTACAAGTTTGCGGCGGTGAAGGATGTTGGAAAAGAGTTCGGTTCGTGGGGGAGGCGCGCTGCCACGCGACACGACGCGTTTATGACTAAGAAATCCATTACGCACAGACACCCGGACAACTATGGAGGTCACGTGGCAGGATGTCCGTTCCGCCTGGCAGCTTCAGCTGCATCACAATCATTAGTTGAATGGAAGTGACAAACCGGCAAAGGGCCCCGCTAGGTGCATCTATTGCTTTGATACTAGTGGTTTGGTGTTGATGACCCACAAAAAGGTTTGTTATTTGCCTAGTGATTGTGCAGTAGATTTGTGGGATCTCATTACGAGCATATCAATTTTTCGGGGGTAATGTGACGGGATCTGAGGGGCATTCTTGACGATCCCTTGCAGGTAATATCTTCCCATTTTTCGATTTCCGTAGTCCTAAACATTCTTGGGGTATCAAAGTCGTTGTGATGTTTCCTGTTAGACAGGCAGGGCCGCTATACTCCAGTGCACAACCACCATAGTTCCTGAGCTTCTCGATGCCGTCGGTCTGGCTGCAGCTTCTGAAACTGCCGTTGAAAAGCAAGTCGCAGACTCCTAACGGATTGCGACGAAGTGGCCGACTGGGTCTCCTAATTCGCCTTCCCCGGTTTCAAAGGGTTTATATTTGCTCCGATGTGCACCAGCGAAACACAAGGGACCCCTCCTCAAGATGCCTCCTCTTTATTAATCCCGCTCAACGTCTGTTCATATGTCGGGCCCTTCGTCAAGCACGCACAAGCCCATAAAACAACGTCCATGTCAGCACAAAGCTGCTTAACCCGCCAAAAACCTCGCCACCCCAGAGATCCCCCAGTGGCCGATGGAAGTATTCGGATGGTTTCCCCTCCGCGCGGAATATGAATATGAGGAGTGACACAATCAAGGTCCCAACGAGGTAGAATATAAAGCCAGGGTATGACTCCAGGCCGAGGGTGCCGGCAGCGACGCCAAACAGCGATGCAGTCAGGTTGCGTATGTTGGAGACTACCTTTAGCAGTGGTTAGCGATCGCTCTTCGACAATTGCGGCCGTATTTCTATGGGGAGCAGAAAAAATTCCAAGAAGAACGTACCTGCGTATTGTGCTGGACACTAGTCTGCACGACAGGGTTGGCTACGAGCTCTCGTTCTTCATTCATCGTGGGTCCGCCCAAGGATGACGTGCGTCGATCGTGTTGAGATGGGTCCGGAGCTTGGTTTCGTGCCCGATTTAGACTCAATACGCTCCAAGCAGCTGTATAGTCGGATATTAATGTGACTTGCGGGTCACTACAGGTCTTGCGCTGCTGTAGGGGATGCTCTCGATTGTTGCTTTGTCGCTGCGGTCGAACCAAGCTCCGCTTCGGTTGGCTGAGCTCCGTGATGGTCTGAGCGTCATGGTTTCCCACATCAGATAAGTACAGTACAACCTCACCACCTGGTCCACCTTACCATTTGAACACTGTCTCTCAAAAATATGAAACTTAGTCAGAGATCTAGAGTACCGCACCTGGGTACATAAAAAGCGGTGGCATGTCTGGGAATGATCAAATTCGACTTTCCAGAATCCGAAATGACCCTCAGGTCGCACCGTCAACCGGCCTACGCAAGCAAGTGAACAATCCCTTATGATTCGTCTCTGTTTGGGTAACAACCCTATAAAAGGTTTCCCTGTTGGAAAAGAAATAATACTTGTCTCTTAACTTGTGAATGATAACAATGTGAATGATAACAATGTGAATGATAACAATGTGAATGATAACAATGTGAATGATAACAATGTGAATGAGCGAACAATATTTGTATTCTGATTCCATCCGGCATCAGTATCCATTACCATTCGTCTGATCTTGAGCAGATCCATTGCCATTCGTCTGAGCAGGACCTGGTTGTGTTTGAGAGCTTGCAGATCCTTCTGACACGACCCGTTGTCCGTATCCATTAAGAATTTGGCGATAGATGCCGGTCTCAAACCCCGTGAGGAAACTACACGAATCAGCATGGAGTTTGCGGTCCAGATGGTATACACCGACCTTTGTAATGAGGGTGAGAGTTGGTATCCTTGAATAGACCGGGCCTCGTAGAGGTATTTTATGCAACACTCAAGATAACCCCTCTCAAGAAACGGAGGCGAGATACAACTGATGTTGTAGCATTGCACAGCCAACTACAGCCCGTCAGCACGAGGAAGGCAAGAACGAAGTTACGTACATCCTCAAGATATGGTCCCTTAGGTTCCGGAGAATCGGCTGGAAAGAGCTCATGTACTCCATATGCGAGATACTCCACGGATGTAACCATTAACGCCCGGAGAATCAGGCTCTGGTGTGACAGGTGCGACGATGCATTCGCAATGAGCATTCCCCGCAGGCCGCCCATGAGCCCACTATGCGGATATATCTGTACGTTCCTTGCGCGAACTCTGTAGTTCTCGGATATATCTGGGATATCAGTCAAGTGCGTGCATAATACAGGACCATTACTGACTGAGATAGACGGACAGACTGTCCGGAAAAGTATCGCAGATCCACAAAAGTTGACGCAGACACCAGTCCAAAATGTGACAAGCATTTGGATTCTGAGCTCCCTCCGCGAACTTGATGGTGATCTTCTGGATTGATACGACGGGCGCAACGAAAGGGCTGTGGCCCAGCGATTGCACTTGGTTCTGCTCGAAGAAATCAACGAATTCGACGTGATGGATAGTGCGTAGTATATCATAGATTGTTGAAATCGTGGGGACTTGGGCTCCCAGCCTCGCGTTCAGGGCGCCTATCGTTCCGGCAAACTACGACCAACGATCCGCCATGACGGCCTTTGTAGAGATCGAGTTGCTATGGAGAATGAGGACGGTTGATGACAAGAAGGGTGCGTGTACGTTAGTTGACCAAGTGTATTGGAACCAAAGGCAAGACGATGAGCTCTAGAGAAAAATGGGAGAAATGGCATGAGCGTGAGAGCGGTTTGGCACGATAGGGAAGAGTAATGGCCGTGACCCGTGATATGGAGACCGAGTGCACTTTCCTTGGAATTCTACCTGCAAACGATGCAATCAACATCGGTCTCCATCCGAAAAACAGCACCGAGCCCAGGTCGCCATGGCGTTTAAGCAAAGCAACCCTGCTAACTCCTGAGCAAACCCAGGCGTGTTTATATATAAACAGTTTATGCGCCCCTTTACTGACGCATTAAGCCGGGTACGCTGTATCAACCGCGTCAACATTCTTTGGAACAAACCAGGCACTAGATCTTCCCGAATAAACCGATACTTCATGTTCGTCATCATTCAGACGGCAGTTCTGTACCCTAGGTAGGGTAGGGTAGATGCATATGCGCGCCCCACGTATAGATGGCTAGCCGGTGGGCTGCAAAGTGCGTCATAGGGGGAGTTGGTCTTATTAACACTTTCCCTCCTAACATTTCTGCTAGTACTTCGGGTATAGAGTCTTTCTGACCTATCGTCAATAATGCTGGGAGAATATGGAATGCTAATAACTTCACCGCCTGCCAAGGCGGCGCGTTCCCCAAGGGCGGATAATCTCCGCAAGGTGACCCTGGGACCCGAACCAAAGACAATCATGTGCTCAACGCTCGCCATGCCCCCTCTCATATCTACCCTCTTCTGCGACGAAAGCAAACTTGTAGTACCATTGTTACTTCTACTTCCCTAGGAATTCTCTGCCCTGCCCGATCGAGCGCTATATATCTCCACGGCATCGACGGAGGCGCATCTGGTACCACGAGCGTCCCGAACACGGGACGCCACAACATGAGAGCGGATGGAGACTGTCATCTTGAACGATTCTCCGCTCGCTCAACTTTTGGAAGGCACGCTATATAAATGCTTGCTCTCCACACTTCATGTGCTGACTACCACCGCAGGGGAAGGTCAGGGGAGCTCAGACCTTCCGTCGACGCCATCCGCGTCACCTCCGCCGAACACACAAAGCTTCGCACCGCTGGGTCCGTCCACTCTACAAAACAGGATACGAGACCGACTGCCTCGACCTCTGAAGATACCCACCACATCGAATGGACCGGTTGCGCGTATACATAGCGCGTGCTCAGTATGTTGTGCTTGCGAGAGTCCAAGCAGTGCCTCGGAATGCTGATGTGGGACCCAGAAAGCGGTGAACTCGCGACTCGGGAGGGCAGATAACCGGCGTTTTCTCGAACATTTCAGATATCTCATCGTTGCCTCCCAGCTCCTGAACGAGCAGACCGGACTGCGCGCCTCTACACTTCCCAGTTTCGCCTCCGGTGCGACAAGCCCACCACAACCATTCAAAGGTGGTAATATCAGTGTATCCGGTGCTGGAATAACCGCGGCGACCGCTTTCATACTTGTCTGGCTTATTCACTGGTCTCGAAGTCGGCCTAACGGCTTCAGTAGAGGGAGATCAGTCCTAGTCGTATTGATATTTGCAACGGTCGCTACTTTATGCTACGGCTACGTCCGTCGTCAATGGTTACAGTATCTACGTCAACAAGCCGTGGAAGGGGTATCGGCGCTGGTTACCAATTTACAGGCGTTCGAGTCGTCGTCTTCGTCTGCTTTATCACTGATTCAGGAGGTCGAGCTGGTTTCAAGGGGTTATAGACTGTCAGTTCTCACATTGTTCCCTGAACTTTCCCTTAACTTATACCCCTATAGTAGCAGTCCTCTGCCTCCTATATCTCGCCTTGAAGAGAAAGGCCAAACTCGACGCTGTCACCGCCTTCGAAGAGTGCTCAAGACGGCGTTCTCGGAAACTATTCCGATTCTCCGTGCTCAGTGCGAGTCCCTGAAGCCGCTCCTTGAAGAAGATGTCTTGGAAAAGTTCCTGGATGTTTACGAGATCACCAATCCAGATCTGCAGGAGGCGTCCCTTGGTTATTCGGATTCAGAGTTCGAAGATGCGGAAACGCTCAAGGCGCTGCGCATCCTGCAGTATCGGCTTTCCACATTACGACGCGTGTATCTATGCTCTCTGCTGGCACTAGAAGCGGATGGAGGAAAGCCAGACTTCGCGCGATGGAGCTTAACGGTAGACTCAATGTCGTTGGCGGCAGCAGTAGCAGGTGTGTGGAGCGAAAAGATCAATCGCATATTAAGCGAAGATGAGCAGTTTGTGTTGCCTTCACCCAAACGAGTTCAGCCCACGCCAGGACGAGAGCGGTTACGCAATTCGGTCCGCAAGCTTGGGACTTTGTCCCAAGGTATCCGTGGCCTGCAGGCGAAGATGCAAATCTTGCGAGAGGAATCCAACAAAATACTAGAGGAATCCGAAGATGTAACGGATTTAGGTGCCCATCTCATGGCGCAGTACGAGTCGGTTGGAGCCGACCTCAAAAGCCTGCTACAAGCATGGGAAACTGGTAAGAGCGCGCTTGCTTTGAACATCGACCGGCATGAGCGTAGAATTTCCCAGGCTTCCAGCGGGCTACGCTCCCCCGTGCCGAGTCTTGGGGGCCTTACTGCAGTTGATGAGGGGAGTCCGTCGGATGCTCTTCGAGCCCTGAATGGCGAACTTCATAGTCCCCGACAATCTTCACCTTCGAGTATCGAAGGTAACAACTCAGACAATGAGGTATTCGAAGCCATTGCGATACCCAAAAGTCGTGGCCGCGCTCCCATGACTCGCGAGGAGCGGATGCAGAAGATCCAAGAGGATAGAGTGCGACAGGCTTCTCTGCGGGAGCAACGAGAAGCAAACACCAATATGTTGAAAGAGCTCGAATCGGTCATCAACCTCAGGCCGCAAAGGTCTGGGATTGCCGGTGGGAGAGTAACGAGTCTGTGAACCTTTCCTATCTCTAGTAATGATATCTCTCAACGATCCCGTCCACTTCGGCGCATTCGTAGCGCGTACGCGGGGACGATTTCCTCTACCGATTGCAATCCGGAACCATGGTGTTCAAGAAAGTCTTTTCATTTGCTGTCATCTCACTTGTTTTCAAGTCTTTGCATCCTGGGCCTTTCTTCTCTGTCTCTGCTCTCTTTCTTTGCAACAACTCACATCACGGCAGTTGGGATCATACAGTGATACCGGATTTTTTGGAGCATCTTGTCAAACTGGCTGTATATTTTAATGCAAAAAAGACAAATCTACACCATCATTGACACGCATTTGCCAGCGCAGACTGAGACTGGTCGTGTTTTGGCGACGCAGCAAACCGTAGAAAAGACGACGTGGGTCAGTGCCTAAGGCATCGGAGAATTTCCGAGTCTCAGTGACACGCGCATCGACGCCCGCATATGCAGTAGCGGGAACCCTATCATTGGCCGAAATCGCCGAAACATCAGCCACGGCATATCTGAGGGTGCAGATGGCGCTGACCTAGAAGACCCATCGACAGATGCTTGTTTGGATCCTTCACAACGACTGATAGACGCCGATGTTTCTGGCAAGTGTCTCTCATACAGAGGAGATTAAGGGGTGTGACTAGCACTGAACACCGACCCCACGATGGTCGGCCCTATATAACACAACATTGGTGGAATAGGAAAGGCCCAAGCCGAATACTACAGGCATTCGGAGTGGGTATATATGTACTTGGTGAGAAGCGTGTGCTCAGTCCGTCAGGTTCACTCCCCCCATTCGACAGCCGTAACATTGCGCCCTGAAACGTGCGCGTGGCATGACCAACCAGTTTTGACGGTATATCCCAAACCTCACACCATGCCTTTCCTACTATAGCAACTTCTCGTCTTGGTATACCTTGAGAGGCTCCATGGCGTCCCCAGCCATTGATATCAACGGGCTTGCGCCCACATGGACAATCGGCTGATCTTGGTGGCAAAGGATACCCTGCTACTCCTGTGTTACCTCTACACATCCATGGATGTGCTCAAAGCTCCGACACATTCTTCCAGCAGCGAGAGGAGCTTCCAAATAAACCTGGGGAATCACCGTAGAAGCAGGGGCCCGCACCCCAGGCATTTAGCGTGGCTTCCCCTGACCACAAGAGGGGGCTAGCCTGAAGCCCAAGACCCACCTCCGCATACTCTTGTTTCAACCTCCACCATCTCTCCGTGACCACAATGCTCCCAATCTTTCCACCTCACCTCCCTCGCACATTGCTCCGTCATTCCTGAGGTTTGATGGACGTTTCCGACGGCTGTCTCTCTCGTTTTCTCTGATCTGATATCAGAGCTCAGCGCGGAGGAAGGCGCAAACACACTGATGCCCAACACATTGGAATAGCAGAAGATATGAGGTGAGGGAAATGCTGTTGTGAGCAAATCGAGCACAACTGATGTCGGCAAAGAGACCAAAGTTAACGACAACACCCCTTTGATGCCACAGCCGCGACGCCTGGCCGTTCCTTTCCCTTAGGAGATCCCAAAATGCTACCCAGCGCCGACCCGCCATACCCTCATATGCCGAATAAGGTCAAAGAAATAAAACCGCCACCACCTGGGACCGCTTTTATGGCTCCGTGAATCTACTGCATACGACGGCCCCTGGACCCAGATGGACAGCGACGAGATCGAATCCGTAAGACGCATGCAACTGTGTGACCGTCGTCCGAGGACGTAAGACAGGAGGACAGTCTGCTAAATGAGCGCTGACCTTATATTTCATTCAAAAGTACTTACCATCAATTACCAGAAGGAGCATCCATGTCAGTTACATTCCGTCGTATGGGTCCCGGCGCATTGTGCACTTTCCGCTGATGATTGAGGAGTCCATCGGACCGTGTGTACTTCCTTCCACATCCCGGAATCGAACAGGGGTACTCTTTCCGTTCTCGATCTGATTTACACTCCTTACTCTTTTGATGGCGCGTGAGGTTGCCCGGTGCATGAGGCCCCGTCAGAGTCTTTTGACAGAACTGGCAGGTCACTTGTTGGCCGGGTGAGTCTTCGAGCTGCGAACTTGAGGAAGGTGACGATGCCAGTCCCTTGCCAACGGCCATCTGGGCCGTTATCTCGAGGTTCCCTGTTGCGTCCGAGGCCGTCTCTCTGTTCTCATTACTGTACCCATGGTCAGTGGCCCTTCTGCGACACCTACACTATTAGATACTTACTCCGTCTTCGAGAGATGATCGAAAGGCCGATTCACATTCATTGGGGGATATGCTGTAGGGCAATATCCATTCCAAGGGCCTCGGGAAATGTAGTCCATTTGCGCAATACTAAAGAATCAGCACATACTCAAAGGAAGGCCAGTGTTCATCAGGCTCAAAAAACCCACGCACCGTGCACCAAATACACCCGGGGCGTTTACATATGGCACTGCAGCTGGCGGATTATAAGAATTCGTTTGAGGCTCATATGCGGGGCTGACGAAGTTCGGGTATTGGTATTGGTATGCCGAGTTCACTTGGGGCACCGTGGTCGCTGGAAAAGAAGCGGTCTCTCCCGGCGCATGTCGGCCTGGCGGTGTTGTGGAAGTCTGATGATATTGCGGTGTCGCCTTCGACACATACACATTCTCTCCATATTGTGGTTGGTTATATGCCATCGACGGATGGATCTCGTACTGCCGTTTTGGGTTGAAGGAATCCGAGTCGTAACCACGTACATTGTCATCCGCCATAGCTTCGAATCGGTCTGTCGGCGAGCGTACTCTCTACGAAATTAGCAAATTCAGTCCAAAAACGCAACGAGAACGCCCATGATATACATTTCTTGACAGCGCCGCAAGGCCAGTCTTCCGACTGTCGTCTTCAGTTCTGTATGTCTTTTACGGTTCACTCGCGCGGGCTCGGTTCGATGGCCTCTACCTCGCGTTTCAGTCGATGTTGTGAAGGCAAGAGTTGGAATAACGGAGGTAGAAGGTCCCCGCTTGAATCTCGGTCAGACTGTGCCTCAATGTCACCAGTAATCGGGAAAGCGACGGGAGGTTCTTGACCGTCTCGCTCGGAAGTCGGATTCCTTTAAACTTAAGTCGAAGGGAGGGCGCAGTTCGGTTGGCGACTTAAGAATCTTGAGAAAGTGTTGCCCAAACATCAACTGGGCCTTGTTGTGGGACAGAATGCTGGAAAGACGTGAAGATATGCAGCAACCGTTTCAGGGAAAGGCATACAACCCCCCTGGACGTTTCTCAGCACGTTTCAACCGACGGCGCATTCCCCCGGGCGGTGCTTTCAGTCTGTCGTTGGCCTCTTTCCGAGTCATGCCGTGGATCGTTGATGGATGGAAGCCGAAGATGCAGGAGAAAGCCTTCGCGGTTGCATCCGTGCGTTATCACCAATGCGGATCTGTCACTCCAGCAACTCAGACACCGAGGGTTTGTGTCTTTGCCTCCCGCTACCGCTGCATTAAGGGCCACAAGTGCCTTGGGAGGCCAACCAGCTTCGAGCGGAATCGGAGCCCATGCATGAGCAAATAAGGCTGTCCAGGCACTGAGGCCATCAGTTATGTGGGCACCAATATACCGGTAAACGCACCGGTAGCGCGGAGCAGGAATTCTGCGCACTTTCGACTGCGCCATTCTGCGTCTCTTCGACAAGCGGACACGTCCCAACCACGTATGGCTTGCAGACCGCTAAATCCTGGAGGCTTGCTTCCTGTGACCCGCTGTAGGCGTCATGTGGTCTTCCCCATCGACCGTCGGGCAAGGCACACTGAGAGACACGTTAAAGCGTGGGTGCCTCTGGCTCTTCGGGATCCAGCATAGATGAACAGGCCAAAGAGACTGTCGCACACTTTTCCCACCCTATCCGAGTCAACCCGCCTGGCAACAACTCGCCCTATGCCGTGTCATGGTCTACACGTTCGAGGGAATAGCGGATATCTGCCCCTCTAAGTTGCACTCCGGGATCTGGAATCAATATCTCCTGTCGAGTCGGTGGAACAACGACCGGCTGCCGCGTCTTCATGCCAACCGAAACTGAAGGTCGCTGCAGGATACCGCTATGGGCTCTGCACCCTGAGTCCGCCCACCATAACAGACGAAGATGCCTCTGCACCATGCCTTGCCCCCCTGTCCCTCGAATTCCCCCAAACCCCTTGTCCATCGACACTCCTCCCCCTGCTCTCTGGATATCCCACGTCGGCCAGCGTGATGTGTAATTGAATAGCGCCATAGTCGCTGACCTGCAGGGGAAGGTGCCGTTTCAGCCCCTTAAAAGATGAGTCTTCCTATATATCTGGCGTAGGCGCCTATGAGGCACAGCAATGCTCGGCAGCGGCAACTCTTCACGAGGGCTCCCTTCAGCTCATACCTGCTCAGAATGCATGGTCATTGAGGACAAGAAACACATAAACCTTCGACTTTATGTCTGTGGCTAGGTTGTCGGACCTCCTGGACTCTACTCTTCCACCATGTTGGCGCTGGGTTTCTCTCGAACGCACAAAACACGTTACAGCCTTGCAAGATGCCAGCCATGACCCCTGCAGACCGTCATCGTCCTGTCCACGATTATCGCACCCACCTCCTGCCGCCAAGGGGAAGCATATGCGGTCGACGTCTGATTCGTAGTGCTCGAGCAGCAACATGGTAGTCTGAGCGCCTTCGTCTGCCATTTATCGTTCCGCCAAACGATCCCTGGTCTAATTTTGAGCATCCCCAATGCGTCGATATCATGTCGCGATCGACTTCAGGCCCAGTACTCAGCTCGCAGTGCTACTCTGGGATTGCCTTCCATTGAAGGTATTACCTCTGGCCCTGAGTCGCCACCCTTACTCGTTCCGCTGTATTTCTATATGTGCCCAATCGACCCTCACTTTTGCGGATGCAGGAGCTCGATATCGTCTACGGATAGGAGACATTCTCTTATCCACTACTCTAGGGGCCATGGGAGCTTCTCTATCTCGGGCAATATGGAAACACGTGCCAACCCTGCCACTCCACCAACGGCATTACCCATGTCTTCCAGAAGAAAGGTGCTGAAAGTGGAGCCGCACAGGTGCCAAACCGGGTTAGCGAGGTCACTGTGGCAGAGCATTCATTAAGCAGTGGAGAAGATGATTGGGAAATTCCCTCGTCCCGCACGCGCCGGAGAGAGAAGGAGCCGTCCGTGATCGGCCCGCGAATTTGCAACGTCGATGAATGCTTACCGAGAAAAGCGGTGAACGAAACTCCATCCACATCCCGGCCATCAACAATAGGACGAGGCAGCGTCGCAGATATCAATTCGATGAAAGAGCAATGTCGTTGGCCGATAACTGCGGTTGGTGTACATCCAGGCTCGTCTCTAATGGTTTTGTTGAGAAGTATCGCTGATCCGAGCCGCTTGATAACGCTTCGTTGCGGCTCTCGAGTCTTATTACGCTCTCCAAGTTTTTAGCTCTGGGATCGAACACCCTTTAAACCCTCCCATGACCCCTCTGTGCATCCCTCCTGATTGTGTATCTACCGCCGAATACGAGCAATGTCTGTGACCGACACTGCTTGCTTACGGCAGACATCATACGACTTTATGCTCTTTCTCCACTGGTCAAGTTCTGTGTCACCGTTCGTAGGGCGTCCTAGACGTTCTCGATTCGAATGCATCCGCAAAGGGCCAAAGCAATATGCAGGCAGATCCGAAAAGGTTGGGCTTCCCTCGCAGGGCGTTCCGCTTCTGCCGCCTTGTCAAAGGCCGCAATTGCTTGATCATTTTAATGATTCTCTCTTTGCCGCCACCGACCGTCCTTGCACGGGACGCCCTCTCCGCCTTGTTGATGCATCAAAATACGAGGCCACGCGAGCTCGTTATGAACTCTCCAGGATGCACTCCCGCTAACCAGGAAGACCAACATATGCAGATTTCTCATTGGCTGTGAGATCATTGAGTTACAGACTGCACAACATCCAATGGCTTGCCTTCGCTTATGCAACTCTCCACGAGATTTGACGACGGGATCGCGCACGTTCGCGACGTGCTGGGTCGCCTCGAATTCCTCCTTCAGGACGGTTGTAAACGGGCTGGGGCTTGCAGTACTCCACAAGGGCTATTCCCACCTCACTTTGTTTTCAAGTGAACGCGTAGGTACCTTTCGCAACCAAACAGTTGATGGAATTATTGGATCCAACGCCTCAACATCAGGCTCAATCGAACCTTGTCTCTCCTGGGCTTTCGTAATACAGCACGACGGTACCTGCTGGAATTCTTCAAAGAAAATTTTCGCTCGCAAAGTTCTAGATCTGGCTCAACATACGCTTCCATGGCGCATACGATGCGTCGCAGCGTTGGCCATTTCCCAACCCGCTGGGGTCAAATCTAATATGTATGCGCGAGGCTGACGACGTATACAAGCCGCATTGGCGAGACGGTACTTGCCGAGAATCCTTGTTCGTACTCGTAAGTCAGATTTTCGCAATGGAAGGGCATTCTCGCTGAATCTGGTATTCACCTTCTGGTCTATGGTGTGTGACAATCCCCTTCTTTGTGTTTTACTTTTTGCATCGCAGAATCCTTTTTTCTTTTCGATTCATTTCTCCTTTCTTATTTTTCATGGTTTCCTGGCTGCTCCCCCTTCAACAATGCTGGCTTGAGCCTTTTCGAGATGGCGCTTCTGGTTCTTTATCCAAAAAGCACACGTCAATATGCTTTACAAATTTCCGAGAGACATCTAATAATCCTTTAGATTATTACAAGCTCTTGAAACTCACGGAACCTCACCTAATTTATCGTCCTCTTCAGGCGAACTTCCCGAAATCCAGCAGGCCGCCTTGTAAACCTATATTTCCCCATAGGAAACCTGAAAACACCGCGCCTTCTGAAAACACTGCCGTCTTCCTTTGTCAATATGATCCCCTAAGGGCCATCGTTGAAGTTGAAGCTGCATATCTGAAAGCACCACACCGGTAAATTGTCATGGTTTCTGTCTTCACTAACGTCAAACTCAGTGAACGCAGATCAATCTTTGCTCCGAACCAAGGTTCAAACCGTATGGGCCCATCGACAGAAGCACGGATTTGACAGGGCTCGGCCACTGTAGTCCCAGGCCAGCTCGGCCCAACCGGACAAGTCCAATTTCATGACGACAAATTTCGCCTGTAGTAGCAGAGATAGGTGAAGGGAACAAGGTACAGCGCAAGCACGATGATGGTAATCGTGTGAATGTACTATGTCCACTTTCGTACGTATCTCTCACCTGCGGTGAATGTGTCTGGCATGTAGAGTTTCCCTCTAGCCAGGAAGCTGTCCAAAGCCGCCCAAATTCAAGCCGACCTGACCTGACATGCAGCACAGCCTCAGCCTCAGCCTCAGCCACCGCACGAGATGAGGAAGCCGTTGCAAGTGTCCACTGGCAAGTCCTCCGCTGCTGCCTGGTCTGACTGATTCCACCTCGTGGTCACGACTTTGTAAAGTTGAAGGACTTGAAATCTAGAGACCCTTGAAAAGTATCAAGCAGTAACAGACATGACAACACACACCATCAAGAGCAAATGCAAATCCACAGACTCCATCACAGTGCTCAGCCACAGTTCATGTTCATATCAAAAGGTCCAGTTCATTCTTTTAACTCTCGTTTCCGATGAAGGAATCCGCCGAATTCTAAGGTCGTTCCCCCCAATCCGATTCTCCACCGCACCTCGAGCAAGAAAGTAGAGACCAGAGTAGAGAGTACTGATACTGACAGTCCAACTTCCCTTCCCCCCTCCGCTTCCCCAGAATCCAAAACAACCGTCCAAGAAACCAAAGCTCCACAGCCCAATAGTCATATTCTCGGGTAAACCAGTGAATGTGGGGTATTTGATCGTGCATGCGTACAGTACCGAGCCGAGGAAAGCTGAATAGAGCCATCGGGCAAGCGCTAGCAATAGCAGTAGCAATAGCAATAGCAAAGAGTCGCTGCAAGCAAGGCCAACAACGAAAGTAGAAGGAAAAGAAAGAAAAGGCAACAAGAAGCATGAAAAAGGAGGAGGGTATAACAGCAAAGGGGGCAATGGGGTCCCGGGAAAGCCCGGGCTCCAGGCTCCGAAAACCGCCCTCCGATGGAAAAAGAATAGGAGCAAAAAGCAAAAAGTTCCAATAAAACACAACTCCATCAGTGGACCAGCCGACCAAGGCAGGTCGAACCCCATCCCCGCCGACCCATCCGTCCCATGCATGTGTATACCCGAGTTTCCCCATTTCCCACCGCTTAATACATATTTCGCGTGAAGTTGAATGATAACAATTTGTTGGAGTGAGGTTCGGGGTTGGATGTGGTGTGTGAGGCTGGCCTGAATGCACAAACAGAGCTGAATAACATGGCAACAGCAGAGACGCCCGAGAAACACTCGCTTTCGTGAACATCGTGAGAGGATTAAAGAGGTTGCAGGAAAGCACAAAGTCCTCCACATCGTAGTGAAAGAGAGCCGAAGAGGAAGCAACAGGGATGGACAGATCCAAACGGAATCAGAGCGTCTCCTATCCGTCATCCTCGTCGTCATCATCGTCCTCTTCGCTGGTGTTGGACGTCTTGGTCTTCTTGTTCGAAGGTGTATCGTTGGCGTGGTTTGCGGATGACTTGCGTTTTGCGCCCGTATTGGCCGTCGCGCTGTTGGCGGCTGGCTTGGCGTCGGGCGAGGGATTCTCCTTGTTGCTTCCGTCACCGCCGTCGGCTTCCTTCTTTGCTTCCATGGCCGCCACCTCTTCGGCGGTCAAGAAACGTCCACCGGGTCCGCGCGGCCGGCGCATCGCGTGGTTGTGTCTCGATTCGTGCAGGTAGGGTTTGCGGCCCTTGGAGGTCAACCTCAGAGCATCCTCGAGTTTCTGCCGCGCTATTCTCCGCTTGAGGATACGATGGAACTGTTTGGCGTTCACGTAGAGAGGAGCCTCCTCGGTCTGGGTGGTGCCGACGATTTCAGGGGACTGCGGGTGCGCCTGAGGGGGTTGCGCCATTTGAGGGGGTCCTGGTGGCCTGGCAACGGGATGGCCCATGACGGGTTGGGGTTGTTGCATTGCGGGACTGCTGATCTGGGTGCTCATCCGTCGCTGTTGCATCTGTTGGGCCGCGGCCATCTGTACCTGGGAGGAGAGGCCGCCGGCGCTCATGGGATTCGACACGCTGGTCGGGGAGCGTGGAGCGACGCGCCCATCCGTCTTGAGGTGGGTTCCGGCCATACGGGGTGAAGCACGGGGATCTTGACCGATCTGTCCTTGTAGGGTTTGGTCGTAATAGGCGCCGGGACCGGCAGCAGCAGCGGTAGCCATTGCGGCGGCTTGGGTGGGAGAAATTCCATACTGCTGAGGGTGCATGGCCGAGGGCATATAACCGGGCTGCGCATAGTTCAACTGCTGATGCTGAGGGTTGGGGCCGCCGGGTTGAGGATAGGGGTTGCCTTGGGAGGGTAGTATGGGTGATGTCTGCTGGTACTGATGCATCTGCTGCTGTGTGGGCGAAGTTATCGAGGGGTTGGCGGCGGGATTCTGGGGGCCATAGTTCTGCATGTGGGCTGGGGCGTGCCCGTGCTGGTACTGCGCGTAGTCTGTCATATCAGACGTCCTTTGGGAAGTTGTCGGCCTCTGAGGGTACATAAACAAGCCGACGAGAGGCGGGCTGGGAAGCGGCGTAGATTGAGTCTTAGCCCAGATACGCCACTACGGAGCACAGACTTTCAGCCTGTGGGATCGAGTCTCGGTGCGGGGAATCGATGTTGCGTCTCAGTAGGACCAGTGGGCGAAGAAGGAGGTTACAGGAGCTGATTGGGACGTTTCAAACGTTGGGGAAGGTCGCGAGTCAAATGGGAGGAAGCGCAGTCAGACGCGTGCGAATAAGAAGAGCCGCAGCGACTGGTGGGATGCGGAAGCCTGGAGCAGAGGCGAGATGAGAGAGCGACCAATGGAGTCGTGTTTCGTAGGGTCGGGGGCTTGCGCAAGGCCCTGGTGGAGCTGGAGTCTTGGGTTGGGACTTGATACGACGGGCGTGTGGTGAAATGGGCCGTTCGCTGAAAGGGATAAAAGCTGTTTCGGCGGGCAAGTTTGCTGATCGGGAATGCTAGAGATATCGCGAGGGCGGGTCTATGTTAGGGAAGGGTGGGGAGGGTGGGTCACGTCACGGGAAAGGCCAGATGCTTGATGCGTTGTCAATGGCCACGCTTATGAGGCGACTCTGCTGGGGGTGAAGGAAGCACGGAAGCACCGTCAAAGCCTCAGCGCAGATCGAGGCGCAGCGAGGGCAATTGGGCGGGTGAGATACGGGATCGTGAGGCGGTGCGCTTCCCTTGCTTGGGCAGAGCTGTAGGGGGGAAGCTTCTGCGGATAGAGATGGGGGTCGAATGAGACTGGGGCCTTGTGGGGAAAGGGCCGTTGCTTGAGCTCGCCAGTAGGATGGAGAGCGAAGAAAGGTCTACTCTAGAAGGAGGAATTTGTTAGTGAAGCCCAGGCGCGGGAAGAAGGGCAATTGGAGGAGGTGGAAGGGAGGGCATGTGTTGGCGGGGGAGGTCGATTGGAGGTGATGCGTTGGCAATGCAGGTTCATGCAGGCGGTTAGACGACTTACCTAGTTTACTCAGCGGTGACTAGCACCCAGGTCGCAAGCTTGGAATTGGGGTCGCAATTGGGGTCGCAACGGTCGGGAAAAGCCAGGCAGTGACGACAGGCGGTCGCAGGTAGGGCAATGAGGCGGGATGATGGTCACGTTGAGAAGGGAAGGGCCGGAATGTCGTCAGAGACTGGCGACGAGGGGGCGCAGAGTTGTTGTTGATATAAATGGGGGTGACGCGGGCAGCTCACTAGCTAGTAGTGGGGGCGACCTCGGACGGCGTCTCTGAGTAGCGCGGGCAGCTGGTATCAAGTACAGGCCGGGACGCGCAGGTTTGTTAACGAGCTTTGGTACACTGTTTTCGTCTGGGAAAGTTGGGGTTAGCCATTGCGAGGGTAGGGGTGATGCTTGGCGGATAGAGGAGGATAGTGAAGAGGACATGTGCGCGCGCGTGACGCGTGACGGGTGAGGCGGAGAAAGAGATGGTGGCGAGGGGGAGGAAAATGGAAGAGTTGAGCAAGAGAGCAGGGCTAGGAAAGCAGAGAAGCAGAGAGGGGGCGGCGACAGGAGCGACAGGAACGACTTACCGAAGGGTGTGTGGAGCGCAGGTGGACGCAGTCACGAGATTTTGTGGATGGTGGTGAGGTGGTCGAGCTGCAGGAAGCTTTGTCTTAGCCAACGAAGGCGGGGACAGAGGGAAGAGGCTGAGAGTAGCAAGAGGAAGGGCCTCGGGCCAGGAACACGGGCAGCTGCGGAAGGAAGTCGTGATGGGGTTTCCTTACCTTTCACCAGTGCGAGTGTCTCTGGGTTTCGCAGCAGAAAGACAACAAGCAGGCGATGGTGATAGGGCCGAGATACAGCGGTCGGTGTTGCAGCAGGCGGGGGGATGATTGGACGGTGAGGTGGAGGAGGGAGGGAGGGAATGGAGAGAGCGGATTGGTTTTGGCAGGCGAGGACGGACGACGCGCCTTTTCATATCATTCGACGGTGCTGGTGCACGCTGACTGGGCTCTCGCTTAGACCTGGTCTGTGCGCGCAAGACAAGAGAAAAAGTTACCAGGGCTGGTCAGCCATTTGGGACCAGTGGGGGACCAGTAGGGACCCCTGCTCAGCCATTTAGCAGCCATTTGGCAGCCATGCAGCCATTCACAGCCCGTGCCGAACCGTGTTTTTTCCCATCCATCGCTGAGTCAGCAGCAACTCGCGTTTCTCTCTGGCAGTGACAGTTCCTGCGACCACAGGCTACCACCCGCGGCGCCCTGCAGAACCCACGAGAGACAGGCAAGACCCAAGAGACTGAGAGAAAAGGAAACAGCCATGTGGAACGGGAGACACATGGCGATGGGCATGATGTGGCGGGGCAGCGCCAGAGATGCAAGAGTCGGCGATGACGTTGTCTCCATGTCCGCGCAGACCGGCGGTGTGTGCTGTTGACAGCTGCTCGTGGCTGCCTTTGTTGACAGCCAGGCAGGCTGGCAGGCAGGCAGGCGCGACTGTGCACGCCCTCACGCTCTCTCGCGCTGTATCTCTTCCGCGCTCTTCCCAGCTGTTTTCTCTTTGCCCTCGCGTCGCCCCGCTAGTCTAGCTTTCGCGCCGTCCCAGCTGTCCCCCAATCCCCATGGCCCCATGTCCCCATGATCTCCGCCGCTTTCCAATGTCCATTATTTCCTCTTGCTGCAACTGGCTGGCAATATCAAAATGCGCGCCATCCGCCCAGTCACAGTTGTACATTGTCACGAATTTCGGGTGCGTAGCCAACTAGCCAACGCCATGGCCCGGAATTTGCGCCTGCCCCCGGCCGCTATCGGTCAACCCCGTCCCATTGGCTGACGAGTCCAAATACATTCACCTTGCATCCCTGCCCGCACGGCGCCTTCCCCGTCCGGCCTTTCCCTTCTTGGCACTCCTTCCTCTCCGTCCACGGCTCTCCCGACCTCGCGAGTCCCGCGGAATGCTGGCGGCTGGCCTTCACGATTCTCTGGGCATTGTCAGCTTTCCCACTTGAGAGCCACTTTCGAGTCTTCTGCTTTTCTCGTGATTTGAGATGAGCATGAGGTCGTATCTCACTGCTGTTCAACTACCACAGTACTCCCACCCACCGGTATGCAGGGCTTCTCCCAATACTGGTCAAGCCCCGTCCCGAGTCACAGTCGTACCACGCTCCTGCATCTTTCCAACGTCGTCAACATGCGTCTCCCGTGTACCGCCTCTGTGTACGCCGTATTCTCTGCAGCTCACACTCCCACACCCTTCTCTTTTTTTGGTGCTCCCTTCCAGCCCTCTTCTCCCCAGCGCCCAAGCTGGCCCAGAAACCCAAAACTTGCCCTGCTCACTACTGCCGCTGCGTCGCTCCTCTCCATTGCCTCAGCTCCTGTCTCGGCCTCGTCTCAGACCAACCCACGACGTCAGCACCTCTTCTAACTTCTCCTAACAGCTTCCCACCCTTCCTCACTGTACGTCTACGTACACACTACCGAGTATAGTCGATCAGATCATGCATGGTAACCACCCCAAAATCCAACCTTCTCGCCCTCTGCACCTCCCGTCTCAAGTTGATGATGCCCAGCCCCCGAGTTTTGTTGTTTGCTGCCCACCTGTCTTCCGCTGCCATGCCGCCCGCGACCCAATCCACCGGTTCGGCCGTCCGCCAGCGTCGCACAGCTTTTTGGCCCGACTGACACCATCGGCCCAATGGCCCCAGCCCGCTCGAACAGTCGAACCCCGATCGAGGGAAAAGGAACAGGAAAATGGAAAAGCAATTCCATCTTCTCCTACCTCACCTCACTCTTCCTTGTCTCTCGTACCCCGTTCCCCGTTCCCGTGCGGCCTTGCAAATCATGACGATGCGACCCCAGAAATCCTCGCGCAACCTCAACATGAGGTCCTTCCAAGATTGCAAGTCGATCGTGCCTGCTCCCGCCTCGCTTCCTTCCTTGGAATTCAAAATGCTGGTCATCGTTGATTTCCCATAGATTGGATTACCCGAGCACCTGCCAACTACCGACATGCCACCCCAATAATGCAGGCACCCTCACGGCCACGCCGACTGCGCAATCTTTCCGCTGCATGGAAAATCGGCGTCTGTAGCCTTGGCCCTAGGCTAACGTCTGTGCTGCACAGTTTTTTATTTTAGTTCTGAATGCCCAGGTGAGGTCCGACTGGAGTCACTTGACTGTGTAGTTGATATCACATGATTCCTCTACTATTTCTGAAGTCATGCATACGAGAAAAGGCTACCTGCCCTATAGCACCACAAGGTATTCATTATCGCTGCCATTGTATTAATCTAAAATACGCAGTAAAGGTTACATTCCCACGTCTGACTGCATCCCCCCGCTTCAATGTTCAATGTTCAAATGTTCTCACCTGCGCACCCCGTGACCTAGATGCTAATAATCTCGGAAACTCAATGGAGATCATCACCGTGTGATTCCCAGGTTCCAATTCATCTCGTATTGCTACTGGCTGATTTATTATCGCCTAGCATGATCGTTGCGCAACCTGCACTCCAACCTTGGGATCGAATTGGTAAGCTGGACGTGGGATTAAACTCTCGGTCCGCCAACTGCCCGCGCCGCCGCCATCACTCGCGGATCCCCCCGGCTTCGCAATCTTCGAATCTGGCTGTCCGGCCTCTTGTGGGACTTATTGAGAAACTATTGCGTACGGGTCGACCCATTGGTTCCATCTACTTGCACATTTTGTCAATGCTGCTTTGTAAACTACTTGTCTAACTAAGCGGAATTGTAACTCGAATCACCTTGCTCACGTGCCCATCCATACCGGCTATCCAGCACATACCGAGATACCTTGGATACCTCAATTCCGCAGTAGAAAATTCCGCAGTAGAATATACCATGTCGGTTCCTAGGCATCCTACTGTGTATGCTGTGCCCGGCTCTTCTACGCGGTGACTCCGCCTGAGTAATGGCATCGTATCGATATCGCACCTCGGCAAACCTTTCATGTGCAGGTGGACACTTCTAGATGGCGCAACCACTCTGCAGGCAGGACCGGGTGTCACTGTGTACCAATTGTGCGATCCCCTTCAAAAAGAGCCATGACGCCTCTTCCACTGCATCCACGACCACACTCTCCCCCCTCCCGTAATGTCGAAGCTCCTGCGACCGCACGAGCCCGAAGAGGTCCGCAGCACAAGTCTTGAAGAAGAACCCCAGCGAGATGCAATCCCCGAAGAGGAGGACCAAAATGACAGCAAGCTCGAGCTGGAACGGCGCATCCGCCTCAAGGTCGACTTCCGCCTCTGCACCATCGCGGGCATCCTTTGCAGCCTCAATCTGCTCGACAGTGGCGTCATCTCCAGCGCCTCCGTGACTTCGATGCTGAGCGACCTGGGCCTGGACCAAGGGAACAGATACTCCGTCTCCATCTTCATCTTCACCATCGCATCCATCGCCTTCCAACTACCATCCACCATTGCAGTACGGACATTTGGCCCGCGCATCTGGTTCTCCGTCATCACCGTTGCTTTCGGGCTCATCACCCTCAGCACCGCCTTCGTCACCTCATGGCGCCAAATGATCGCCCTCCGCATCCTGCTCGGAATCGCCTGCTCCGGCGTCTTCCCAGGCCTCACCTACGTCATCTCCACCTGGTACACGCGCAAAGAGCAACAGCTCCGCTTCGCCCTCATGCAGAGCGGCGAGGTCATCGTCCTGGCCACCGGCGGCATCGTCAACTTCGGCCTCAACCAGCTCGAGGGCAGGCACGGCCTGAAAGGCTGGCAGTGGATGTTCATCGTCCAGGGCGCCATCACCGCCTTCTTCGGCCTCCTGACCTACTGGTGGATGCCCGATTTCCCAGAACACGCACATCGTTCCTTCTACTTCCTCAGCCCAGAAGAGAGCAAGATCGCGGTGCACCGGATCGAAAAGGATAGGGGTGACGTGCAGGCGGAGCCCTTCTCCTGGGCCAAAGTGCTGTCCCACGCCAGCGACTTGAAAATCTACGGCTTCTGCGTCATGTATTTCCTGCAGAACCTCGTCTCCACCTCCATGTCCTACTTCCTCCCCATCATCCTGCAGGGTGGTATGCGGTATAGCGCAAATAAGGCCATTCTGCTGTCTGCGCCCCCCTACTACTATGCCGTCGCCCCAGCCATCCTATCGTCCCTTATCGGGGATAAGTTCCAGCTCCGCGGGCCCATCATCACGTTCAATTGCCTCTGTCTGATTACCGGATTCTGCATGCTGGGGTTCGCGGATCAGGTCACGGTGAGGTATGTCGGAACGTTTCTCGCGACGGGCGCATATGTTGCGAATTGGGCTGCTCTTGCGGTATGTTTTTATTTTCTTTTCTTTTATTTCATTTTTCCTTTGTATACACCAGGGGAATCACTGCTAACCCATGAGCAGACCTACCAAGCCAACAACATCGTCGGCCAGTGGAAACGCGTCTTCACCGCCGCCGCCGTCACGGCCTTCAATGGCGCGGGCGGTATTGCGGGGAGCTTCATCGTCAGGAGAGACGAGGCGCCGAGGTATGCGACGGCCGTTTGGGTGTCGATTGGGTGAGTACTGCATTCCCATTCCTGTCATCTCTACCTGCCTTGGACGGGAAGTTGGAAGAAAAATAAGTGGAAGCAGAGGGGTAGGGAAGAAAAAAGAAAGACAAGAGCTTTCATGTTAGGAGATCCCCCGACATGGTCACCATGCTGACAAATTCACGCGTAGATCACACATCCTCATCATTGCCTGCGTCGCCGCCTTCTCCCTGTACTTTTATATCTCGAATCAGAGGCAGAGGAAGGGGACGAGGGTCATTGAGCGGACCGAGGGGTTCAGGTATACGTATTAGGGTGCATGTATATAGATATAGTAGAGTTGAGGAGGAGGCGAGAAATGATACCTAAATGTTATGCCCAGGTCTTCAGCGTCTTGTGATCCACCACGCCAGGAATTCCGAATTAGTGTTCTGGGTATCTGTAGCAGCAGGGAATCATTGCAGAAGGATGCGAGCTACGGATATAAGAGATACCTTCCTTCTCTCCCTGCCCCGCGTTCCGCAGACGGGATTCCGACGAGGGTTTAGCCTGCATCCTCCCCTTCCCCCCGCTTCTACTCTGTGAATTCTGACCCCGAGAGCGAGGGGGGAGAAGTAAGCTAATACAAAAGTGCATTATAGGACTGATAATGCTCAATCGTGATACTCTTTCGGACCGCTCATAACGCCGCATACATATATCAATATGTTAGATGTTCGTTGAAGGTTAAGCTACACCTGGTTGGATCTGGGTCGAAAGTTGTTACTGGACCTTTGGCCTCTGACGGTTCCTGGTTTCTGGTCTCTCTCTCCGCCACCGTTACATTGCATTTTTGGGTCTTATATCCGGCGCGGTATGGTGCATATCTACCCATGCCATAGCATCCTAAGGCAGCACGTGGCTAGCTAGATTACAAACTAGATTACAAATAAGAGAGTTGCTGCCTGCTCCCCTTCTCCCACGCCTGCCTTGGGAAACCAAATGATGAAGGGGTTTTAGCTCTATGACAGTAGAAGGGGAAAAATCCAGGCTGAAACCGTCACTACTTCTACGAGGTTCTACTCGAACATCTTGCTCAGAGCGGAGATACTAGATACTCACTACGGCTGGTCAATCTACGTTGAATTACGGTAGAGTCGCTAGGGTACCATGGCGGAGCGTCGTCGTGTTGGCATTTGGGTGATCGCAGGGCTGGTGTCGCTGACTGGGTTGCTGTATGGTTTGGACACTGGTGGGTTCTACTGTTCACTTCCGAAATGACAGGATCTTTGCGCCTCCAGCGATAAACATCGGAGTGAAATGTTTCCCTCGTCGAGAAATATCATCATTGAACCGTATTCTAATTTGCAATCGTAGGCTCCATCGGCCCCATCCTCTCCATGTCCCAATTACACACCTCCATCGGCCCACTCACTTCAACACAACAAGGCATTTACGTCGCCAGCATCCTCCTCTCGGCGTCGGCCTCCACTCTCTGCAGCGGCTACGTCGCCGACGCCATCTCCCGACGCTACGCCATCCTGACGGGCGGATTGCTGAATCTCCTTGGCACCGTGCTGTCCTCGTCTGCGTCCAGCTTCGCCGTGCTGATCGTCGCGAGACTGGTCACTGGCGCGGGGATCGGTCAGGCCATGTCGACGGCCACTGTGTATCTAGTCGAACTGGCACCCAAGGAAGTGCGAGGCGTGACGGCGTGTCTGTTGCAGACGTGCGTGGTCGTTGGCATCACGGCGGGATACTTCATCTCGTTCGGCTCGCACGGCCTCAGGAGCAGCATGGCGTGGCGGGTCCCGTTTCTCGTGCAGGCGGGCGTCTCGCTGCCCCTCTCGGTAGGCATGTTGTTCGTGCCGTTTTCGCCCAGGTGGCTGGTCCAGAGGGGTCGAATCGAGGAGGCCAGGCAGGTACTGTCGCGGTTCCGCAGTGTGGAGGCGGTGGAAGACGAGATGCGGGAGATTGAGGGTGGGCTCGAGGAGCATCGGGGTAGCGAGACTGCGGGACTTTTGGAGATGTTCCGGAGGAGGTATGTCGGGAGGAGCTTGTTGGGGATTTTTCTGATGGCGGCGCAGCAGCTTACTGGGGTAAGTGTTCTGTTTTCCATCTCCTTTCTTTTCGCGGCGTACGTTTCTCCTTCAACTTCTCTTGAAAAGAAAATCTACGCATTTCACAAACCATTTCGTGGTTTTAACGTACAATCAGATCGATGCAATCCTCTACTACGCACCGATTCTCTTCCAGCAAGCAGGCTTCAGCTCGGAGCGCTCATCATTCCTCGCGTCCGGTGTCAGCGGTATCGTCATGCTCGCCGCCACCGTTCCAGCGCAAATATGGGTCGACCGCTGGGGCCGCCGAAAGCCCCTCATATACGGCGGCCTGGCTATGGCCGTGTGTTTCATTGTCACCGGTGCCATTTATGCCCGGTTTGGCGTAAAGGAGGATGGTGCCGTCCTTCTCGAGTCCAAGGCGGCGCAATGGGTCGTTGCTGTCTTGACATATCTCTTCGTGGCCAATTTCTGCTGGTCTTGGGCTGTGGTGAGTTACCTTCCCCGTCTGCTTGGACATTACTCTATGTTTTATTCACTGACGCTTCGCCTCCAGGTCGGCAGGATCTACGCATGCGAAATCATCCCGACCCGGATTCGCGCACAGGTCTGCGCGGTCGAGCTGATGGCCAACTGGCTCACAAACTTCGCCGTGGCTCTCACGGCTCCCATTTTCTTGCGTTCGTCGGCCAGCGGTCCGTACTTCCTTTACGGGTTCGCTACGTTGGTTGCTGCCGCGGTCTGCGTGGGGATGCCGGAGACGAAGGGCAGGAGTTTGGAGGAGATTGAGGGGGAGTTCGAGAAGAGTCCGGTTGTTCCAGGAGTCGTGAGGCAGAACGGAGAGTATGAGCCTGCGATTTCAGTCGTTTAAAACATGGGAACTGCGTGAGAGGCGAATAGCTTGAAGTTCAGTATTAGGGTTTGCATAGCAGATACAAAGACCAATATAAGCCGAAATTTCCGGCTCTCCGACTATTTGCTCGAAACAACGAAATGTAGCTTCTAAGCATCTACAGATCCATCCGAAGAACGATCCACTCTGCCATCCGGTGCTACCGTCGCACAACTGACGTCGTTCCTTGCATGTCGTTCGCAGTCGCACCGCCGCATCCCGCTAATCCTGAATTCATAATCTGTGGCTTGACCTGTGGCTGACCACGCCGCGGCTCGTGCTTCCTTGCGCACGCACCTTACGCACTCCTGTCCTGACGTTTGTCTCCCACCTTACGACTCCACACGTTGGTGCTGCGCTGTTTGCATTTCCTTGGAGTTTTCGTTCGCTTTGCGTGCAAAGCGTCCTTTCTCAAAGACACTTCCGTCTCTCCTAACTTAGTGCTCCCTCACTCTGCGAACCCCCCACCTGCGGTCTTCGGCACCTGCCAGCCCCCTCGATCTGCGGCCAACCGCCCCCCCGTCCTCGTCCAGACTTGGTTCCTGGCCCGACTGATGCACGGAACCACGCCGAACGATTGTCACTCGTAACACGGTCTCCATCGCTCTCCGCCCCAACCGGTATACCTCTGCGTCTTGCTCGCTCTTTCCCTGTAACCCCGTCTTGCTTCCGTCACGATGGTGTTCCTCGGGATATATCGAGCCCTCTACGACTATGTGCCCCAGAGCGAGAACGAGATCTCTCTCACCGAGGGCGATCTGTTGATGGTGCTGGAGAAGAGCACGGATGATGATTGGTGGAGGGCAAAGAAGAAGACTGCGGATTCGGACGACGAGGAGCCAGAAGGGTTGATTCCAAATAACTATGTCGAAGAGGTGAGTGGGGGATGTTTTGTTGAGAAAGATGGGGGGACATGATCCTAATCTATGGAGAGCTTGAGATATGGGTGATGGTGTGTGTTTGGTCTGGATCGGGGTTGGATGTGAGGTTTGGATCATGTTGTGTGATGGCTGACTGGAGCCGTTCCTAGGCTACCCCCATCTCCAAAGCGAAAGCGCTCTACGACTATACCCGCCAGACCGACGAAGAGCTGTCCTTCCAGGAAGACGCTACCCTGGATGTCTACGATACATCGGATCCAGATTGGACACTGGTGGGCTTGGGCGGAGACTACGGCTTTGCGCCATCCAATTACATAGACTTCAAGCAGGACACAGCTGCCTCTACCCCGTCACCGGCATTACCTCCACGCTTGCCTGCTGCTCCTGCGCCTGCCCAGGATTCGGATGATGAACAGCAGCCTCCTACTCCTGATAGCCCCGTCCACCAGAGCCCCGCCGCTGCTCTTGCGGGTATCATCCAGCAAAAAGCCGAGCAGCAATCAGCTCCGCGGGCGACCGTTTCCCCACCGCCGACTATGCCTGCGCCTCAGAAACGTGTGCAATTTACGCCAGAAGAGTCAGACCAGGAAGAAGCTCCTCCTCCTCGGCTGCCCGTGAGACCGCCCTCCGAGCAGATTTCACCGCCGCCGACACAATACGCTTCGCCCCGCTCTCCCTCACCCCCCGTGAGATCTCCACCCGCTCGTAGCGTAACATTCGATGCCTATGTCCCATCTGATGATAGGGAACCTCCGCAGACTCCGCTCTCCGCCTCCGGCTATCATCTCTATAATATTTACGAGTACATCACCCAGCCGGGGAAGAACAAGAAGATGCCTGTCACGCTTGGTATCAACATACCGAAAGGTACCATTATGCTTGCACCGGAAAAGGCTCGGGATGGACAGCAGCAGGAATGGACGGCTGAGAAGCTGGAGTATTATTCTCAAGAGGGCAAGCATGTTTTCCTCGAGCTTAAGAGGCCGAGTAAGAGCGTGGATTTGCACTGCGGAGCCAAGGATACCGCATCCGAGATCATCTCTTTTCTGGGCGAGCTGTCTGGAGCTGCAAAAGCGTCAGGGTTGCGGGAGGTCCTTGCGGCAGGGTCTGGACATTCGAATGTCCAGAAGAAGGGACAGATGCTTTTTGACTTCATGGCACAGGGCGACGACGAAGTGACAGTGGCTATCGGAGACGAAGTGTTAATCATAGACGACTCCGCGAGCGACGAATGGTGGAAAGTACGCCGCCTCAAGAACGGCAAGGAAGGCGTCGTCCCCTCCAACTACGTCGAGATCACCGAAACCGTCCCCCTTCCGTCCCCCGCCCCGACCTCGGCGCGTTCCGGTATCAACGCCGGCCGCTCTGTGATCGAGCAGAATCGTCTGGAGGAGGAGGAGCTGGCTCGTCGGGCGGCGAGATCGAGCCGGCACGAGAGTGATGCTAGGGCTGATCAGGTAGGACCTGGCCTGCAATTGCCTGCGCGTGCTTCTAGTCTTTTGCAAGCAAATGTTGACCATGGACGTGCTGTACAGAGAAGTAAACGCGATAGTCTGGCGAAGGATGCAAGATCATCGTCGAAACCGAGTGAGTTCCGCTCCGTTACTGACGTCTAAGGATCGCTGTTAATCCGTAGCGTAGACCCCGCCAAAGTCCGCACATGGACAGACCGATCTGGCTCCTTCAAGGTCGAAGCCGAATTCTTGACCATCAAGGATGGCAAGATCCATCTACACAAGGTCAACGGTGTTAAGATTGCCGTTCCCGTCCCGAAAATGTCGGTAGAAGACCTCGAATATGTTGAACGCGCAACAGGAGTCTCGTTAGATGACGATAAGCCACTATCCGACATCAAACGTAGGAGTACGCTCCGTGCTAAAGAACAAGCCGCACGCGGTGCGGGCATCACGGTTGAGCACAAGCCATCATACGACTGGTTCGACTTCTTCCTGCAATGTGGCGTCAATCCTCAGATATGCGAACGATATGCACAGGCTTTCAATCGGGATCAGATGGGCGAAGAAAATCTGCCAGACATCACCGACAAGCTTTTGCGGACGCTGGGCTTGAAAGAGGGGGATATCTTGCGCGTGATGAAATTCTTGGATAACAAATTCGGTCGCAGTGGAGAACGTGATAAGCGGAGCGTGAGCTTCGCCGGAGAGAATGGGGAGGAAGGCGGTGGCGGTCTGTTCTCTGGTCCTGGAGGTGTTTTGAGGAACAACACTCGCAAAGGACGTCCGGCACCTCCTGTGCAGACGAACGATGTCGTCGACCCGAAAGCGTTCGAGCAGAAGTCGGACGAGACGCCAAAGAAACCTGCAGATTCGACCGCAACGCCCTTGGCATCTGCGCCGGTGCCGGATAAGAAGGTGGAAGGCTTCGAGGATAATGCGTGGGAGGTCAAGCCTTCAAGACAGCCTTCCACCACCGCTCCTCCTCCAGCTACATCGCCGCCGCCAGCTTCGACGCAGCCCGCCGCACCCGCACCGACCGTGACGACGTCCGCGCCAGCCCCTACTCCCTCTTTGCCAGCATTGACTGGTTCGTTGGGTGAGCTTTCTCTCCTAATGCCTGCCATCAAGCCAGAGATTCCGGAACCACCGCCTGCTCAGGCTCAGCCTGCAGCACCGGCCCAGGCAGAGCCTAGCCAGCCCGCCGGTGCTAACTACCAGCTCTTTGAGCAGGTGGCTGCGATAAAGGCTCTTCCCCCGCAACAACAATTGGCTCCACCCCGTGTCAGACCACAGGCTCCTCAGCAACAGGGTGCAGGCGGTCTCATTGCTCCACCCCCGCAAAGAGCAGCATCGGCGCCGCAAAACCCTCAAACTGCTTTTGGCCCTCCACCACCTTTGCAGCCACAACTTACTGGGTATAACGGTGCTCCCCACATGCACACTCAGGTATCCCCACCGGGTGCCAGCCTACAAGATTTGAACATGCAACGCCTGCAGCAGCAAATGACCGGCTTCCCGCAGCAACCGCCAGGTTTCCAGCCCCAACCAACTGGCTTCCAGCCTCAGCAAAACGGACTGATGCCCCAACCAACAGGTTTCCAAGGAATGCCCGGACCAATGCAACCTATGCCTACAGGCTACGCTCCCCCTCTCATGCCCCAACCCACAGGCTTCCAAGTACCCATGCAAACAGGCTTCCCCACAGGCATGCAACAGCCCGGCTTCCAAAACGCCAGCCCTTTCAACGACCCTCCTCGCCCACCCTTTCAACCGCTCCAACCCCAGCCCACAGGCTTTACCTCTTTCTCCCCGCAGCCGCTCAACCCACAGGCTACAGGCATCAACCGCTTCCTCCCGCCCGCTATCCAGCCCACTGTCACGGGTATGGGCATTGGGGCGACGACGACGAGCCCACCGCCGGTGCCACCGATGCCACCGATGCCTCAGCTGCAGCCGCTGGTTCCGCAGAAGACGGGCCCGGCGCCGCCGGTGAGGTTTGGAGTGCAGCCGGCGGCGAAGAAGCTGGTGCCGCAGCCGACGGGCAGGGCGAATCTGGCCAAAGCTAGTAAGTACTTGTTGAGTTGTCAATGGTGTAAGGGCGGATTTGTTAACACGGTCATGTAGCTCCGCAGAATCCTTTCGGTTTTTAAGATCGGCCGGGGATACGGCGACGGAAAGATGGGGAAGTGAGTTTGGCGAATTCTGTTTGATTTTGGGTTGGCTGGTTGCCGCCGATTCTGCAAAAGGGGAGGGATGCAGACGACATAATACAGGTTAACGTGTGGCGACAGAGGACTGCTTGGGGGGCATGGTGGTGGATATTGATTGATCGATTGCCTGCTTGCCTGCCGTTATGCATTCTAACTTTTTGCCTACGTTTACCCGGTTGCATAGCATGCATCTGCTACATTTTCCCCGTTTTGGGTTGTATATAGCTTGATTGGAATGGTTGGGCATGCATGGGATTACCGATACTTTTGCGTGCGTGCGTGTTTGAAGCGTTGGAGTGGAAGGGAGATGGAGGTGTGCTTGCTGGAATTTATTTGTTCACTTTTTCATTGGCGAGCTTTTTCTGCGAGATTGGTGACTCGTGTTGGGGTCGTTGGGATATAGATTATGGCATTGTTTTGTGACCCCTCTGTATGGGGACGGGACGAAGAGATACCGCTGCCAGGAAAACTTGATACTACTGCAGAGCAGAGCAGCGTTTTACGGCCTACCAATCCCTCTTTCCAAACGCCTAGCAATGCATTTACACAACGTGACAAAAGCGTCGCGTTGAGATAGACCCCCATTAATCCTTCGGGGTTGGTCGTCTTATCTTACCTTTGCCTCCTTCGAACTGTTTCCATCGCCCTCCCTTGAATAAGCGCTCTCATTTTGATTCTTCCATGGTCTCCCTCAGATCCTTCACCATCTTCCCCGCTCAACTGGATGAACGTTCCGAAAACGCTCGATTGGGTATATGCATATGCGTCTTCTCTTTTCATCTTGTCTCTCTCCCTTCCAAGCCGGTGCCTAAGAGGAAAACCTCCCATCTATGTGAATCGGTCTTCTGTACATCCATATCAGTATTTTATCATACCACAACGTCCAACCACCCAGAAACACGTACGCAGCTTGGCCATCTCGCCCAACAGGGCCTCAAGCGCCTCATCGGTCATCTTGTTCGTCAAGCTGGGAATCAGCGTCTTCGCCTCGTCGGCCGAGTCGCATGCCAGGCTGCCCAGCAGGGCCTTCTCGACGGAGGTGAGCTCTGAGTGCGAGTCCAGGAGGCCGGACATGGCGTGCAGGTTCTCGTTCTGCTTGTAGCGCGCAAAGGTGTCGAGGTATTCGACGAACTGGTTGATGGTGCTGCAGAGGAAAATCAGCCACTACTGCGCCTGGTACTTCTACCACCACCACTCCACAGGTTTCGGTACGCACACGCTGTCATTATGCGCCCGGCCCGGCCCCAAGGGATTCTCGTTCTGCGGTTTCTTCAGCCGCGACGCGTGGACGGCGGTCACGACTGCGCGGGCCTCGCTCACGGAGAGGGCGTGGACGTCTTCGAAGTCGCCTAGCTTGGGCTCTGCGCCGAGTTCCTCTTCGGTTGCTGGGGGTGGTTTGGGGCGGGAGATCATGCGCGGGGCGCGGAAGGTGGGGGGTTCGGCGATGCGCGCGGGGGCGGGCTTGGGGGACTCTCCGTCCATTGTGTGTGGGTGTGTGAGAGGTTTCAGAAGGGGTGGAGAGGAGGTGGTGTGGGTGGGGATACGGTAAAGTGAGGTTGAGTGGCTGTCTTGCGGAGAATGCAGTTGAGGACAAGGTTCTTTGACACGGGGTGAAGGGAACCCACGGGGCGCCTTTGTTTGGATTCGCCGGGCCCTACCAGAATGCGCGAGTACAAAGGGCTCTAATTCCCGGGTGCCTGGTGGGAAGATGTCCGTTGAATGAGTGACCGTGTCTATGTGTACCAAGTCGACTAGTGTGAGGTTCAAGAGCTGTGGTCAAAACGGCGGGCGCCAAGATATCAAAACGCACGAGCCCCGCGTCGCCGGCCAAGAGGGAGTGGGAGGCCGAACTTTGAAGTGCCTAGAGATTGCGGTCGAACGCGGCTGCTTGTCGCTTTATTAGCAGTCTTCAAATGCTGAGTCGGGGGCGGGCGGATGCAGGCTGGTGATGGACGTTGAAGAAGCCGCAGTGGGCAGCCGTGGGGCGTCTCAACCGTGCTCTTTGCCTGTCTAAGAAATGTCGTGAGGTGGATCGCCAGTCTGTTAATTTACGAGCACACGGGCCAGGAGCAGCAGGGAAAGGCAGGGGGAAAGTAGATGTGTCGTCGTGTGCGTGTTGCTGTTGTGGTTGCGGATGTGCCGTGTCTCTTTCTCTTTTCTCTGCCGTCTCTGTGTCTGGTGTGCGGGATTGCTGTGTACGGAGTACAGGGCGCTCCTTCCGTGCCTAACACCACCACCACCACCACCTCAACACCACACTCTTTTGACAACAACAAGAGCAACATCAAAAAAAACATCACCACCCGTGCGTCTCACCAGCCTCATCTCACCCGTGCAGAATTGCGCGCGCCCGCCCTGCGTCTCTCTGCGTCTCTCTGCGTCTACTGCAAAGCTCCCGCCAGGGCCATCCCGGCGCCTCGCCTGCTCGCCTGGTCGCCAGCTCGCCAGCCAGCGCGCCGCCAGCCAGCCTGACCTCCGCTTTCTCCCCGCGACCTGCTTGTGGGCTGGCGTTTCAGCCTCTGCCCAGCACACCCACGTCTTTCTCACCCTCTCCCAATTCGACCTCTCCCCACCGCACGCCCTGCACCTGCAGTGACTCGACCACAACCTCCCCTCCCTCCGCAATCCCTTCACGCATGCCGTCTCCCGCTGCATCGCCTGTCTCGTCCATCGCCGCTGCAGCGCCGTTGTTGGGCCCGTCACCCCCCCGTCCGCTCCTAACACCACCCGAATCGCTGTGAGCCCTCGTGAAATCGAACCGCTTCCTCCGATCCCCAGGTCTCGCGCTCCCTACGACGTCGCCTGCCTCCTTTGCTCGCTGCGCATCTTCTACCCTCGCTCGTTTTGTTGATCAACACTCTCACCGACCGCCTGCAGCCCCCAAGCTGTCACACCCGCCCCCCTACTGCTTGCCCGGACACACACACCGCTGTCCGACCTGGATTGACCACAATTCTCACTCCCGCGCTGGCATAATTGAGCCATGGGCACTCCAGTGGAGGGCCCGCCTTCACTGGAAGGCCAGGCATCTTCACAGCCGCAGCAGTATATCGCCTACGACCCCCGCGCCAACGGCCTCACCCGCCAACAAACGAATCCCCTCGAGACGCACAATACACAGGGCCTGTCCCCCCAGAAGCCCACCGGCCAGCTTACACGGTCATTGACCGATCCCGCCGAACAAGAGTCGAGCCAGGGTCAGGGCCAGGGCCCCAAGGAGAAACCCAAGCGAAGCAAAATATGTGGGAAATGCGGTGACGGACTGACCGGCCAGTTTGTCAGAGCCTTGGGTGATACATATCACCTGGAGTGCTTCACATGTCATGTATGCGCTCTACGGCAGGGTTGGATGCTATATGCAGTACAGTTGCTAATTCCCTACAGGATTGCGGCAAGATTGTGGCCTCCAAGTTCTTCCCCATACCAGAGAAGCCTCCGAACCAATATCCCCTCTGTGAGACCGATTACTTCCGCCGACTCGATCTCCTGTGTTTCGAATGCGGTCAAGCTCTTCGTGGATCGTACATCACTGCTCTGGATCGCAAATATCACATTGAGCACTTCACCTGTTCAGTATGCCCCACCGTGTTTGGAGCCTCCGACAGCTACTACGAGCACGAAGGCAGCGTGTACTGTCACTACCACTACTCGACTAAGTTCGCGCAGCGATGCAATGGGTGCCAAACGTCGATCCTGAAGCAGTTCGTCGAGATCTATCGGAATGGTCAGAATCAGCACTGGCACCCCGAATGTTACATGATCCACAAGTACTGGAATGTGCGCCTGCATTCAACCGGCCAACCCATCATCGAGCGCCAGGACCAGGATGGCGAGGCCACCGACCAAGTCCGCGAGAATGTGAGGAAACAGGAAGAAGAAATAGAAGCCAAGGTCAACTGGATCTGGAAGACGCTCTCGGCTTTTGAAGAGAAGTCTGCGACCTGCATCTCGGATATGCTCTTGCATGTGAGCAACGGAGCCTATGTCGATGGAGTCATGGCGGCGAGGAAATTCATCGTCCACATCGAGCTCCTCTTTGCGGCTGCCGATGATCTGGACGCCCAACTAGTTGCCAAGACCCCAAAGGGTCTGACTTATTCTCGAGAAGCGAAGTTACTTTGCAAGAAAGTCGTCGCCTTCTTTGCGCTCCTTACGCAATCCCAAGGCACCGGTGTAAGGAGGCTCGGCGTCACACAGGAACTGCTCTCGCTCGTTACCGGGTTGGCGCACTATCTCAAGCTTCTGATCCGGATCTGTCTCCAAGGTTCTCTTAAACTGGAACGGGAGACCCGCAGTGCTAGCGGACTGACGCACTTCCTGACCCAGGTGAACTCCCTGGATGCCAGGCTTGAGGAAGAAGCAGCGAAAGACCAAGCTGCAGAATCGGCGCTCCTGATCCCTCGATGGGCGGATGCTTGCCCTATCTGCGATGTCCAGGTCGAGGACAAGTGTTTGCGCCACGACTGGATGTCCTTCAATTATGGTTGCATGGTTTGCCGTGGATGTGAGGCTGACCTGAGGAATGACCCACAGAGAGCTTCGTGGAGCAAGTCGAGACGAGCAATCTTCTGCCCCAACTGTGCACAGTCGGTCCCGGACGCCGAATTAGGATTCGAGCCGGTTACGAAGCTACGCCAGTATGTCCAGCTGTTGAAGGTCGCTCATGCTCGTCTGATGGCAACGCTCCGATCCAGCGGCGCTCTCCCCCACACCTCGGATGATCCCAACCTGGCCGGCTATGACTCTACGCAGGGACATCGTGCTGGGGACCTGGAGCCACCGCACCTGCGAGCTGATGCGAGATCGAAATCTTTTGCCGGTTCTTCGACTACTGACATCCAGAATAACCAGAACGCCGGATACGAGCAGTCCATGAGCGATATCAAGAGGCTACGATCGCAACGCCTGGATAAACACCTGTCGAGTACCATGAAACGTGCCCGCACCTCGATGGTGGTCAATGGCCCTGAGGCTATGGAACCCGGCTCCAATGGAGCGCAGTCGCGTGGCGGTATGCAAATCGTTCAAGAGGGCGATGTCCCAAATGATGCGGACAATGTTACTCTGGGAGTCAGTTCACTGGCACTAGATGATATTGCGCGTATGGCTGCTCTAGAGCAGCAGCGCGTACAACGTCCGAACGCCTTTGCGGCTGCTGGCAGTGCTCTTCTCGGAAATGACCAGCCTAGACTGCTGAATGGACACCGTCGGCATGTTTCAGGAGGACAGGAGCTCCAAAATGCTAGTGAGGGACGAGCGCGAACGTACTTCTCGGAACTCTCCCCGCTGGAGTACTTCAAGCTCAAGGGCTTTGCTGTGCTCCAACTCGGTCTTCTCCTGGACGAAAACCAGTACAACCAGGGCGAGCTGCTTGATCTGATCGAGACCAAGCGCTCGAATTTCTGGGGTAAAATCGGGTTTGGGAAGGCGTTCAAGAATGACAAGTCGAAACCCAAGAAGAATAATTCTTCGGTGGAGAAACCCACTTCGGAGAAGGCAACCTTCAGACAGTCGCTGGAATACCTGGTCGAAAAGCATGGAGCTGAGTCCACAGATGGTGTGGGCCCGGGTACACTAAAGGTGCCCGCTCTGCTCCAAGACGCCATCTCTGCCATGCGGAATATGGACATGTCTATCGAGGGAGTGTTCAGGAAGAATGGAAGCCTCAAGGCATTGAAGAATCTGGAACAGGAGATTGACGCCAAGGGCGTGGAGCAGGTTGATCTGAACGCCCAGAACCCCGTATTGTTGGCGAATCTTCTCAAGCGGTTCTTGCGCTTAATGCCGGATCCAGTATTGACCCTGAAGCTATATCGACTGTTCATGACGGCACATGGTAGGTCCCATTCGCAGAGAGCCAAAGCGTCGCTAACGATTCGCAGCTCTCGACGATGATCGCAAGCGCAAAAAGGCACTGCATCTCATCTGCTGCCTGCTACCCAAGGCACATCGTGACACCATGGAGGTCCTGTTCTGCTTCCTCAAATGGGTGTCATCGTTCCATACGGTCGACGACGAGAGCGGCAACAAGATGGACACATGGAACCTCGCCACTGTCATGGCTCCGAACATCCTGCGTGAAAATAATGACAAAGAGATGAAGAATATAGACCAAGCTGCGGTAAAGATCGTCCACGAGCTGATCGAGAACAACGACGAGTTTTGCGAGGTATGTACTTCCCCAGTATTAGCAAAGGTTTTCGCTCAAGGAGTACAGGTTCCAGAAGAGATCGTGGACCTCTTGACTGACGATAGCTCACCCGAACTGACTCCCAAGGAGATCATGCGACTATGGGAGCAAAGAGGAAAGAACCCTGACGCAGCCCAGCCAATCGACTCCTCACCGAGGAACCAGTCTGCAGCATCCTCGCGACGAGACCAACGCAACGCGCCGCAAATCACTCAGGCAGACAACAACCCTCAAGCATGGGCCGGCGAGAGCTCCGTCAGACACGTTGGTGGTGGATTCCCTCCCAACCACGGGCAGATGAGTGCTCACAACAGCCCTCCACAGGGATACGACCTTGCCACGCCAAATCTGCCCTACAGCCAGCAGCCGCCAGGATCCACGGAGAGCCATCGAACCGCATCGCCGCACAGACATAGCTACCGATCTCCCGCGTTCCAGACCGCGGGTGCTGGGTGATGAACACGACTGGATCTGGCGCCATGGTGGACGCTTGAATACTAATGACGGAGTTTGTCTAATTCGTTCGGATTCTTTCATGTCGACACTCTTCGGTTCCTTTGTGAATCGGATCAGCAAAGCAGCATGCGGATGATACCACCCTTTTCTGGAGCGATACGAAAAGTTGTTTTGTTACGTTGGCGGTCTCGGACTGCTGCAACTCTCTTTCTGGCACTCACTCCGCTTTTTTGAGGGCAGGATGCCAGTGCATGATGACTCCTATCACGGCATTGGAAATGGCGTTTTGAAGCTTGTGGTTCTTTTGTTTTGTTCTGGGTAAGTCACATCTTTGCACGTGGTTGCCGCCCACGTGTTTGCCATCTTCTCCCTTTGCACATTTGATGAATCTTGCTGGAGCGCGTGGAAAAGGGTGGATGAGGAGAACGCTTTTGTACCTATTCCCAAGAGGGCAACCAGGAGGTCGGATGAGTGTGTGATAGATGAAAGATTTGCGTCGAAGCGGTGGTAGTCTCGGAACGTTGTTTTTTGGGGATGATAATGATGGAGGAATGGGGAGATAGGGAAGGAGGATCTGTCGACCGTCCATGTCACCGAGAACAATACAACAAGCCTTCGAGTTACGAATGTTCAATGCGACCACGATCATCTTCGTCTGGAACTATTGCGCAATGTTCTGCTACCTATACTCGTCTGAGCTGCCGCCATAACTTCGAGGGTTTACTCGCGCGTTGTCTGGGGTTGATTGGATATGCGCTGCTTCGCCCAGTCGTTGCGAAGTCCGCTATTGTGCGGAGGATATTAATGAAAGACAGAGCATGTAGATAATGTAAATGGGTGGCGCAGGCAGAGGCATAGGATAATCTACAGGCTATTGGCTAATCCGCGTTTGACGTCGTATATTTATTGCGAGTCTTCAACTCTATTCATCCCAAGATGGCGAGACGGATGGATGGAGGACGGACCCACCCAAACGCGTAACTATACCTAGGTACGCTAATCTAAATTAGGTAGTTGACATGGCAATCATTGAACGTCCATTCGTTGTTACACCTCGTTCTCCCCATGTAATAGCTTCAGAACAGCTTGAAAATTCCTCTGTTTAACCCGTAAAATAAACTTCAGCTAGGATTGGATATCATGCCCCCCATATCTTCCTGTCAAAGCCTCCTTCCAAGACATAAGCGCTTCTCTCTGCAGCTCCTAAGGAGAAGCTATATTGCTCCATCCACTAACCCTATCCATCACCGGCGAATCATCGTCTTACTTGGATATTCCAACAAATCCCGACAGTTGAAAAGTCGCGCGACATCTGTTTCTTCTTCCTTTTCGCTGTCCCCACTCCACATCCACCGCAGCCTCTCCACAACACCAGCCATGGCTTCCCCTCCTACCACGTCTACCCAGGCCTTCAGCACAATATCCAAGGAGAAAACCACCAAAGATACATGGTCCCCCACCAAGTACCTCTCCTTCGCCGGCCCACGCCTGCGTCCGGCCCAGGATCTCCTGGCGCGCATCTACCCGCATATCCGCGTACCCCCTTCCTCCCTCCGCATCTTTGACCTAGGCTGCGGGCCGGGGACATCAACTGCAGTGCTTGTGGATGCATTTTCCGGCGCGAAGGTGACGGGTGTAGATAGCAGTGGGAACATGCTGCAGGAAGCCCGCAAGAAACTCCCCGGCGTCGAATTCGTCGAGGCGGATTTGAACACCTGGACGGTCCCGGCAGAAGCATCCGACAAAGAAGGAGAAAAGCAAACCCAGACCCTCGTCTTCTCCAACGCAACCATCCACTGGCTGCGCTCTCCTTCCCGCCGCGATCTCCTCACCCGCCTCCTGTCTTCCCCTTCCCTGCCGGAAGGGTCCGTCCTAGCGATCCAAGTCCCGGACAACTACAACGCACCTACTCATCGCCTCATGCGGGAGACCGCGATCCTACCCTCCCAGCCCTGGAGTTCCCATTTCTCTGCCTCTGAAATCGGCAATCTCAGCGTGGACGACAGGCCGGATCTTGACCCCATCGAGCCGCCCGCGCAGTGGATCCGCTGGCTCGAGGGTGCTGGTGCGAGGAAAGGAGAGGTGGATGTCTGGAGGACCGAGTATATGCATGTTGTAGATGGCGCGAAGGCGATTGTCGAGTGGGTGGGAAGCACGGGGTTGAGGCCTTACCTGGACAGGATCACGGATGAGGAGGCGCGGAGGGCTTTTTTGGCCGAGTATGAGAGGAGAGTTGGGGAGATTTATGCGAGCGAGGGGTCTGAGTGGGGGATTGAGGAGGGCAGGTGCGTGTTGGGGTATCCAAGGTTGTTTGTTGTGGGGGTTAAGGGGTGAGGAGAGTGTGAACACTGAAAATTACGGTGGGAGGATTTAACGGCCGGTGTAGTATACAGACGAAGGAAGAGTAGTGAATAGAGGTCTGTTCAAGATCCAGTGCTTGCCATTAGTCCAATGTATCGACATGCGTGTCATTGCAGCAAAGAAGCGGATCGCATTCCAAGCTAGTCATTACCATATTGTCGAAAAGCAGTGCAAACCAAAAAGAAAAACATTTTAAACCTTCAGAACCAACCAAAATCAAAACACAAAGACCGACACATCTCATTTTGAACCTCACACCTGCACCCCCCCTACCTTCCCCTCTGTAATTTCCGGGTGCGAAACCCATTGATCGCTATACTCCAGTAACTGATCCTCATCCACCGGTATTTTGACTCTGGTGCTCACAACCTCGACGACAAGACCATCATTGAGGTGGTCGTCCGACAAGGTCGACCCGTCTCCCTAAATAGGAGTCAGCTCCCTTTCCAACTTGAAATGGCGGATATCAAGTTTGAAGCAATGAAAAGAAACCTACCGTCTCCACCCTCCAACTCAAACTGTCCCTCAAGAATGGCACCACATCCTCTTCATCTAAACTCGCCAACGTCCCCGCAGCAATCTCTTCCAGAAGACTGGACGTCAACCCTACGAGCCCCTGCATATCCATTTCATCGACACTCGCCCTTCTTCTCTCTTCCTCCCCGCCGAACTGCACCGCCGATTGATGGGCCGCGCTCCCCACCACCGTCCAAGCCCCAACCTCCCTCCCCTCACCGCCACTATAATCCCCTCTGAGAAAAAACTTCACCAAAAACGTCGTAGGCAACCTCATCCTGTCCCCCTTAACTCGCACATTCCAGTCCTCGAACGACCTATCCACTTCGTCGAGCAGAAACATCATCTCGCCCTCCGCCGTGATCGGTGGTTCCCCCTCAACCCCGCCCTTCAACAGCATGGCCCTCGCACTCGAACTATACAGCCGCGTGACTGTGGCATTCAACTCTTTCCTATACTCATCATCGGAGATGAATCCAGACACCACAGTTTCCGGGTACGCGTATCCGAGGACGGTGGTATCGCGGACTTCGTTGGTGGTCCAGAAGGAGTCCGGGGTACGCCAGAAGGGGAGGAGAGGCGTGTCGGCGTCGAGGACGGTGTTGGCGTCGATCCAGAGGTTGGCGCTCGTGGTGAGCTCGGGCGTGATGTACAGGTCTGGGTGCATGGCTTGCCAAATGGCGAAGAGGCGATCTACGTTTCTGGTTGAAGGCGTTAGTAGGTCCCCTCGATACGCACTAATCGATCCATTTGGAGAGTCCTTCTCTCAAACAAAGATGTGGAAATGGTCTTGTAGACTTACGCATGATGCAGCATAAACACCGGGTCAAACGCTGAATAATCCGCCGGCCACATATGTCCATCTGGCGCCTTTCCGCCGATTGCGTAATGGATCCAGCCATGCACGTCTTCGATGTAAGACTTGCTGAGGTCGTTCATATTTGTTGGGATCGTGAATGCTTTGCTGACTTTGTCCATGTAGCTGCGGCGGCGCGGGTCGTACTCGGCAACGACCTTTTCGGGTTGGGAAAGTGCGGTGTCTAGATCGGTCGTGGGCCACCGGACAGTCGTGTTGAGGCTTGTCCACTGCGAAGCGGATTAGATAGGAAGAGAGTAGTGGAAGCGGAGCGTGTGTGGCGGGTTGTGTACGAACCTTGCCTTCAAAGTCGCCAGAGATCAAGGGATGGAACTCGTAACGGGAGAGGGGATTTGGAACATCCTGGGTAGTGCCGTCCGTAGCAATCACTTGGATCGTTGGGGTTAAGAGGAAGTCTGGTACACTGCCTCCTTTAGGTCCCAAAGCCCAATCCCAATACGGGATGCGGAAGTCCTGGGCAGCGGCGACGTAGCGTGGCTGGAGTTCTGCAGGAAACTGCTGTGCAATCCCCTGAATGTGCCTGTAGAGCTCTTGCTACTGTATATTCAGAATATACTCGAGTCATATAGAGCTCAATCAACACACCTCGAAGAGAGCCACATAAGGACGATGCCAGCCGAAGAACATATGGTTGCCATGTGGACAATATCCACCCGTTTTCCCGGGGTTGTTCGTAGCACCCTGCCAAATCTTATATGGTCTTCCGTGTATCCCTATTTCCATCAGCACCCGCAGTCTCAAGGATACGGCCCCACAAACCCGCAATCTCATAAAACGAAACAGGATCGCTCTCATCTACTGCCTGGAGTGATATCAACCCCAGCACATACAGATTCCACTGATCCGTAAAGTTGCTCTTGAGAGTGCGTATTTCACGGCGGATTGGTATACTGCCTATTTGCTTCCTTAGTAGGGGGTCTTGGGTGGCCGGATATCCGTATGGGTACCTCCCATTTCCTGTTCTGCTTGTTAGCCCTGTCACAAGGATGACATCTGCATTTTCAGTTATGTTCTGAGCTTGTTGAATTTGTTGAGGAAGGATAGGCGTGCAGTCGGCGATTGCGAAGAGAATGAGTCCGATGTATGTTGCAGGCAGCCACATCATGGCCGGTTGCGAACTCGCAAGAAAGGTACGATTGGCTGTTCTGGTGGAGATGCCTCTTGCCTCCGGAAACAGAACAAAGACACAAGAATTGAACTACGAAGTGGAAGTTATAAATGGGTGTCGTCTGTGGAACATCAGGGGAATTGCGGAGGGAAGAGGGAGAATACCACCCGGATACGGGTTACCTAAAAGGAGGAGATCGAAATGATGGATGATGGAGAGGACAGCGTGAATCGTCGACAGCACTTTCGTTTGTATATGCTGTCTGGAACGACACCAGTCGGGTGGCTGTACGGGACCGTTAGGCAATGCGTTCGCACGTCCAACGCTGTGGAGGTGTGGACGCAGGTAGCGCCGTTGATTTCGTGCGTTCCGAACACAGCCCTGCCACCCCAACATCGCGGGATTGTTAAACACTACATAGAAGGCGATGATGAAGTACCCACCATACGTTGCGTCTGGAGCGGGTACTCACTTACGTCCTTTATTTGCGGTACTCATGCGTGGAGATGATTGAAGGTGGAGGTTGCAGGCGGCGAGAGAAACGGGAGGATAAATACTGTAATAAGTGCCGTAGAGAACGTTTTGGTGACCAACCATTGGGCTAACGCAGGCCAGAGAACTTAACGGCCGTAGCACCACGCCCAGCCAGGGCTACTGTGCTGGCAATGATGCTGAATATTGAAGAATGAAGCCACGCGGGTCTCAAAGGCGCGCAGCGGGCTTAGTGTAGGATAGCCCCATCGTGATCCTGATATATTCCGAACCGGAAGAAGACAGAAAGCAAAACAGAAGAGAGCACGTTTGCCGGAGCTTCGCTATAGTTGAGACAGCGAGAATGGTCAGGGAATAGGTAACACGAACTGTTTAGTCTGTGGAACATGATAAGAAAACCAGGCCACATCCTGAAAGATAGTCACCTTCCCTTGAGGGTTCTGCGTGTTCCTGGCGTACATTGGGTGTGGCCCCTAGTATACACCCGAAAGGAGCCATTCGTGATTCGTGACATCGTGCGCCTTATTGACTTAATTGTCTAGACACATTCAACCCTACCTTCACCACATTCAGATGTCGTTGTACCCAAGAAACCTTTTTTCCAACCCTTTATCAGCAACTGCCCACGCCCACGCGCGTCCAGCTTCGCCGCACCACAATGCCGAGGGGTCGTCCGACTTGACCAGCATGCCGTCTTTTCCCATAGACTTGATCTCGTGGCCGGTAGTATAAGTTAAAAAGTGCTCGAAATCCTTGTCCTCTAGTGCAAGGGCGTTTCCTGTGATACCATGGCAGAGGCACGGTTCCTTTGTCAATAGGCCTCGTTCTTTGATACATTCTCTGCCCTTTTCCACCGCGCGGTTGATTCTGTCCTGTAACTCGGGGAAGTATTGCTGGATTGAGATCAAGGACGCAACGACGCCTGGCGCTCCATGGCAGAATTGGACAAGGCGATCACGCCCTGGTGGAAGTGACGAAGGGAAGTTTCCGCTCTCGTATTGGTAACTGAGAAGAGCACCCAGTTCTGCTTCAAGCTTGGGAGCCCAGCTTGGGTCGGTGAGGACTATCTGTGTGATGATCCCGATCGCTCCATGGACGGCGCCGACGTAGGCTTTCCCATGCCACTTCCACGGTCGTGGGCTATCCATAATGTTTCCAATAACCTCGTCAACCGTATCCTCAATGAGCTCTAATGTTTCCTTGTCATCGCCAAATGCACTACGAACTAGTCGCAGCAGATAGAGGTAGCCGGCCCGTCCATATAGCCACTCATTGGATGCATCCTCTTCGATGGTGACAGTGGCAAAATCACAAAGCTCTTTCACTGTATCTGTATCCTTCGCTGTCACCGCGTACAAGGCAAGAAGGCACATTATGTCATCGCTTACTCCGCACTTGCTTGGAGAAGGGCCCTTAAACTCTTTAATGTGTGACTGCGCTTGCTCGAGATAAGCTGCAGACCATGTGTTCATCGGAAACTCGTCCAAGTTCAGGTCAGGGTACAGTTTGTGGAGCGCGTGAAAGAGATAGGCCACGGAAATGGGTCCATAGTACAAGCCACCTCCAGGAGGGATTCGATGAGGGGGGTAATCCGTGATCAGACGGTTCAGGGATGCAATCAACTGCTTGTGTGGATCTCGTCTTCCGAGCTCAGCGTCATTGCGGAAATACCGTGGGATAGAGGCAGACGAGTCCTGGGCAGGGGCTGCGCTCTGCTCAGCCATAATGGTTGCAAAATGTTGTGTTGATGAGAACCAAATTGTGAGCTTGAGGTGGTAGAAACCAATTGGTTGATTGGTGCGCCGTTTGGCAGCTCAGCGAATCTGGATGACGTCACGGCAGTGTCCTATGTCAGAAGGCCTTAGATCGGTCGAGCTTCTGGACTTGGGGATTGAGGCGTTGGAGTTACTTTCGAGGTTGAGAATGTTAGCGGGGTGATGAAAGGCTGATGAGCCAGCGGCGGGCGGTGTTGAGTTTCTAGGTTACAGCTTCCAAGGTTGGAGGGGTCCAACCAATCAGGTCACGTGTTCGACCAACCATGTATATTTGAGATATGCCTGTACCATAGAGATATAAATTGAAGTCCTGCTTTTAGGGTATTGTGGGAAAAGCCTTTACCTGAACTGTTACCCAATAATCGCACCAGTAAGACTACCCGAAGACGGCCATGATCAACCCTTCTATCCTTGATGGTTGCTAACCTCGACTTTACTTAGATTCCACTGCATTACTTTCTAGAACAGGACAGTTCAGCTCTCTTTGGAGTGTAGAAGGTGTTTACGGGAGCTGAGGTAGAGATCTTTCGATGTGCATAGCTTTGGGGAAAGGTCGCACCCAATCCTGAGCAATCACTGGGGTGGTAACAGCAGCCATGCCCCAGGGTGTCTTATAGCCCAAGTCCTAAATATTGCGCTCATGGTGCTACCTTGACTTGGATGGCGAGAGATTACCCCATACACCTACGGTCGTATCCGGGGCATTATGAGGTTGGGAGAGGCGAGCTGCGACATTCGTTTCGTCAGTAGGACTGAGGTGTGACCAGCTCATGATGTGGTCGTGGTCGCCTGTATTCGTGTCCTTTTGCTCTTGAGCTTGGAGATTCGTGGATGAATGTGAGGGTCTTGGGCTGGGATCAAAAGCCGGAAGTTCTGGGATCACACCTAGGATCTCTCCGCCCAACTCAGACACCGGCCTGGCTTTTGAGCTGTTGAGGTGTTGTAACGGCCCCTTGTCGTGTGAGCCGCCTTCTTCCAAGCCCGCCTTCTCATCTGAGGCCGCACTTGCGCACGCAGTGCCTGCGGTTCCGTCAGCGCAAGGGAGATGGTTGGTGCGCGCGGGTGTGACGTACTGCCACATATTTGCAATGACATGTCCGATTGAACCTCATGAGCTGGTAGGGTGGCTTCCAAACGTTCCCTTACTTGCATTCTCCGCCGCCAGAAAAACAGCAGGAATAGGGTGAGACCTAGGATCAAAAGTCCGCCCACCACGCCCCCAGCTATTGGTCCTGCGGCCGAGGCACGCCTAGCGGGTCCAGGGGATTGTGGTTGTGTGTCGAGCCAGTCGGTAGGCCGAGACGTTGGAGTGTGGACAGATACCTCTGTGACCGTGATGTATACAGTCCGGTCGCCATTTGACGATGTGATTGCTTCTATGACGGTACTGGTTGTCTTCACCAGCAAGAGGGATACTGCAATAGGAGGTGTCAATAGTTGGTCCGGAACGTGAAGGGGAATAAATATTGGGGGAAATTTCCAGCGTTCATGTTTATTATAGCTGATATACTTTTGGATTGTTGTATATGTTGTAATGACATACCTTGACTCGAAGGCGTAATGGCCAAATGACTCGGGCATCCACCGTTGGAAGTACAGGGATCCACCGGACAGCATCCTGCAAAGTTGTTGACGGCACATACATACCACGTGCCAGTTCCCGCCGGGCACTCCTGGGTCTTCAGTTGTCGTGGGGAAGCATGCATGATTGCCCTCCACCCAATATATAGGGGCAACTCTGCCGTGACTGGCCAGGCAGTGAGTGGTAGGCTAAGTGGGAACCAACTCAAAGATGCATCATTGTTGTCTTGGTGATTCCGGGCGTAGTGCTACCTTATACTTCACGGGCTTGTGTGACAGTCCGGTCTGGGCATCGAACACATTCCTGCTACGCCTGGCATGATGACCGCAACCAGCCATAAAAGCTAGCGAATTGAAAAACGGCTGCAGGATGTGAAGATGTCGGTTCTAATGTAGCAGAGGCGGCGTTGATAGAGAGAAAGGATGTGATAGATATCATTTCGAGCCTGTTTTCTGCGATGTAGCTCAAATGTGGTCAGTACTCTGTCGGAAGTTTTTCGGACCTGAGCGATGTGTTCAGGGCCCAGTGACCATGTCTGTATATTGTTTGCACCGGTGCTTGACGGAATATCAGAGCTGCAGTGATATGGAATGGTTGAAGGCCCTAGGGGCAGGCAGAGCTGACGAGAATATGGAGTGGTTTAGTAATCTGAACCATACCTATTTCCGCTAGACTAGCGCATTTCAAAAAGGGGCGTACCTAGGTAGAGACGAACCTTGGAATTAAGCCCATCTCTAAGCATCGTCAATCAACGACGCAACTCATCCACAAGGTGGGCCTGTCGAAGGCATCATTCTGAAAATTTTGTCAAGCACCTTGGAATCACCATATACGAAGTCATGTTTATCAGTTAATATGGGAGCCCCCGTTGCAATTGTCAAGCAGACATAAATGATACAGGGGGCCTTGAAGTGCAGACGGGAATTACAGCGGAACCGCACTCAGACGTTACAATCATTGATGCAAAACATTCGATTTCAACCTAACCCCTAGTTACTCACTGGACTCTGTACACCACCTTTTCAGCGCTGATAGGCCTCATCCAATCTTCGCTTCTAGCTGATCGCCTTGCGCCCATGGTCCCCGGCCCAAGTAGCTGGAATCCATCTTCAACCACTTTCTCGAGACCTCCCGGCATCAGCCTGATTGGGTTCAGTTGGAGTTCTCTCCCAGCCGCGTTACTCAGCCACTTGTAAAACTGCACCGCAAATTGCCTAGCTTCGGGGGATTCACGGACCGTGAAGCCCGTATATTGGACTTCTCTTCCTAGCCCCTCCCATACGGCACCATAGACCGGCTCGACCTTTACTTGTTCGGTTTTCCACGCGCCTGCTGTTCGCGATCGCACGATAGCAATTTTCCCATCCTTAGCCAGCGTTGACGACACGTGCGCCACGGAGTCGTCCTCCGAGATGCAGTCATACGCAAAATGTATCCCAACATTCCCGGAAAGCTTGCGGACTTGTTCTGGCCAGTTTTCATCTCGATAATCGACGAGCTGGTCATATGAATACGGCCCGGACTTCAACTTCGTCCAGTTGGCCTTGCCAGCAGCGCCGAAGAGCTTGATTTCTTTGCCGGTCGCTTTAGCACTCAAACGGATCATTTGCGCTGCGTATAGGCCGACCGATGTTGATGCGCCATATATGAAGAAATTGATCGGTTCCTGTGCTTCATCAGAAGCCGAACGGACTGGGTTCCTATCGGATGAGAAAGGAGTTTGGAAGCCGAGACGGAACCACATTCCCTGAGCAGCAGTCAAGGCCACGAGGCTAGCACCCGATGCGACTTCTGTTTCGACACCGTCGGGTATTTTCCAAACAAGATCCCAGTCCACTGTCAGGTATTCCGCGAATGCTCCTGGTCGTTCGTTCACACTGGAGGCGCCTTGGAGAAAACCGGCGACTCGATCTCCGAGCTTGAGATCACTGATTCCACTGACGGACTCGCCGAGCGCAGCAACAACTCCAGCAAAATCACTTCCAATAGTACGTCCGGACTTCCCAAGGGGATGAGCAACATAAAGTGGATCGACTGGGTTGAGTGCGATAGCTTTTACCTCGACGAGGATTTCCCCAGGGCCTGGAATGGGTTTCGGAATATCTTTAACGTCTGCTGTTCGCTCTTCGGCGTTCAAGATGAGAGCCTTCATTGTCGGTGCAATTTTGTGTAGTGTTAGGACACTGAAATTGGGATGTTAAGAATAATCGAATCGATACCTCCCAAACATTGTAGACGTACGCTGATTTATATTCTTAGAGAGTCTAACACGCCCTTTCCAATCTGGGTATTACAAAGTCTTACACGAAGAAGGTGCTGACGAACCTTCCTCTTAGTCATCGGATTATTCACCCCTCTTCATCTGATTATGCACCCTCCGAGTTATGTCCGAACTTCGCCAATACCAAAGCATCCTAGACCTACTCCCAATTGGAATCAAGCGCCCTTGATCAATACCTGCTTCTCTTTCTTCAGGCTCTCAATAAACTTTACATCGACTTTGAGGATCGCCGCAGCAATATCCGCGGGAGTCAAGGCCAACCACTGAGTGAGTGGGATATCTGCAACTCGGTCGGACTTGTAGATTTCAATCCACGTCAAGTTCTGCGTCTCCGATGTATTTTCAATATAATGGCCTCGAATTAAGTCAGCCCTTGGTTGAAAGCATGTGATGGCGACGTACGTACCGGAATTGTCGGGGAATACAGCCGTATCCCCAGCGGAGAAATCAAACGTCCGCGAATTCCCATTGCCGATGAACACTGTCGCTCGGCCTTCGCCCTCGTGGAAGTATAACCACTCTTCAGCCTGATGTCATATAAGTCAGTTTCCATCGACTCGCAGGTTTGTTTGGAGGTGGACACACTGTTGGATGCCAGTGTAACTCTCTCAGTCCCTTGGGTTCCAAAACCACGAACGTGGCGGCAATTGTTTTCGAGATGGGAAAGTTGGTTGAATCAATCTTATAGAACAAACCTCCGCCTCCAGGTACGGATTCAGGAGGATGTTGGAAGGTGTGGTATACATAGGAACTGTTACCGGTGAGCTCCCCGTTGGGCCCCGTCACATTACGTGTACTCGCGGTGCTGTTTAGAATGTATGGATTCTTCTCCGGGAGCTTATCGAAAACAGACTCTGGAACTCCAAAGTTCTTTGCAAGGATCTTCTTCGGCGTCTTTGCGATCCAGTCGTCGATGTTGAAGGTAGTTCTGCACTACGTCAGCAATCTTTCCTCAAGTCCAGTGCGGAATCACACACCCGACTCTATCAAAGTCGCCATCATCGAACACAAGAAGGTATTCATTCTCCTCGTCAAGTCCTTGTACAGTATGCGCTTGGCCCTTGGGAAAGTACCATATGTCTCCCTGAGATAGTACGTCGACTTGGTACTTCCCGTTCTCGTCAACGGCAGAGACCAGCACGCGGCCTTCATACACAAAGCCCCATTCCGCCTGCGTGTCATCAGCGTTAGTCTTCCAGTACATCTTGTCTACGTACCACTCGATGCCAATGGAGTTCTCTAATTGCGCCTTTCTTCAGGTGCTGCTGAGCGGCGGAGATATCATGGGACTGAGGCAAGTCTTGAATGACCTGCTCGCGAACCCATCCCCCATTGAAGATCTTGGTCTTTGAATCCGAGAATCTCCACTTCAGATTCGGCACAGTGCCAGCGTCCGTTCCCTGCTCCCCAAGGTTGGAAGGGTTCGCAACATCCACGTCGTGGTTGGTGCCGCCTAATCATCTATCAAAAACAGTTCACAATATGAAGCCTTCATGCAGTGACAAGCCGATTGCGGAGACTGGAGGCTGAGCAATTGGACATACCTAAGATCGGAGCGCCTTTCCCATTAGCATCGATTGGCTGGCCGTTCTTGAACTGGGCATCCCGCTTGACGACCCCAGCGAGTGTGGTCGAAGCGAAAAGAAGGGCAGTCAAGCTTGTCAACTTCATTGTGCAGGAAAGACGAGAACAATGAATGTTGCTGAGCAGGGTGAGAGTTTTGGAGATTGCAAGGCCGCAATTTATATGTCGATATATGTGATGATACACATTAACCCTTTATCCATAGCAATCCCCTCGATTTACATTGCAACGTCCGGAAGTATCTCTAGCCTTATTGTCCAGCTGATTATACAGATAACATCACCTCAAAAAGGAGACCCTAATCCTTTAACGTAGTGAGATGATGATCTCCGAACTCTACGTGTTCGCGATTACAGCCAAGGATTGCGTTTCTGGTGTTGAGGTTGGTGAGATGCGCGGATCATCGCCTCTTCGGGAGCGCCCGCGCACAAGCTAGGCCAAGCTTACGACGATCCCGCAGGGGTGTAATGCTTGTCTAGGAGACGCGCGATATACTGTAGCTAGCTGGACTGGAAAAAAGAAGTGTTGTTGGCATGGAATGTCACCATTATTCGGGGTCGTTGACGAATACAATCCATCGACGTTCCTTGATTCAAGTTCCCTCCATCCCAGCTGCAGTCGGGGTGGGATGCGATGGCCTCCTCGATATCGACAAAACGGATGGACTCGACGTTTCCTTCCGCTTGACGTCCCTGGATCGAAAAGAAAACCGCCAGTCACTGGATTTTTTGTTAAACGAGTTCTGAGATATGTCTGGTTTCCCCCGTCATTGACCCTGATAATCTTTGGAGAAATGGTTGATACCTGTGCACAATTGGTGTTCGAGAGAACGTGGACTGCGCCTCTCCTGCCTTGACAGAATCTGGGCATATGTACGAGAGATCGATCGTCGAGCATGCATTAGCGTTCCCAAGGAAAAATCACAAACACCACGAGAATCCCAACCAATCACGTTTTTATCTCCCTCCATCTGGAAGCCAAGCATCCTGCTTGGGTCTGGGGATCGACGCAACAGTGTGACAGCTGCATATGCAGCTTGCTATTCCCCGATATCCGCCTTTCCTCTGACCCAAGTCATGCCGTGACCATACCGTAGTGAATGTGGCAGCTTCAAGCGCCCAAAGTACATATACCCCTGTCAACACGGCCCACCAAGGTTACACGGGACCTCAGACATGTAGCCTAATCCAGCGGCAGTGTATGCAGGCCGACGATCTGCATTGTCTTGGCAGTCCATGTTGTTTCCCGCTTATAATCAGGAGTGTGTTAGTACAGGGCCACGATGGGTGGCAGACTCAGGTCGGCGATGTATCATGCTAGCCTCCTTCTTCCCTCCCGCGATTCGATCTTTCGTCTCTCTAGTTGATTATTGTCGCAACAAAGAGGCTTGATAGCACCATTGCAAAAGATCCTCCAAGAAATGAGGATGCGCATGAGCCTCAGGAGGAGGGTTGAACCATCTCGAACACGAAGTCGAACCTAGCACAGAGGTGGTTGGCAGTCAAGGTCACAACGGCTTAAAAACTATAAGTACTTGGAACTTTGCGCACCCAGAAGACCACAGCAGCCGCAACAAATTCTCTACTCCTTGAGTCTTTCACTTCTCTCAAGATGCTTTCCAAATCAATCTTGTCTGTGGCGCTGGCCACTTCTGTCCATGGCCTCAGCATCAGTTTGCCCCCACTGATCCCATTGATTCCGGGTGTCACTGAGCCTCTCACGAAGAACGCTCCGCCGCTGCCAATCCTCCAAATCCCCACTCCACCTCTGGAGAGCCCTCCGTTCGTCGGGAACCAGACCATCAAACCCAAGAAGATTGGTTACTTTTGGACTGGTGCAGGCGACAACCAGCATAAAGACTTCTTGGCTACTTACTCCCTGGACGATGATACCTTTGGAACTCTACTTTGGGTTACAGATGTGCCATCCAGCGGAAACAGTCCGCATCACCTGGGTCCTTCGCTTGACGGAAAGACTCTTGTTGGTGGTGGACTTCTGTCCCTTCTGAAGACTCAGGTACGTCAGAGTTTCAAGCGAAAACCAACATTGGAGGAACTAATTGATAAAAAAGGACACCGCGTTTTATTTTGATACCAGCAATCCCTATCAACCTAAGTTCAAGAAGAGCAACCGCGCTCTTCTCTCTTCGATCACTGATGAAATCCGAGCCAAGCCTGATGGTGGCTTCTTCATCACTTATATGGGCTGTAAGTTGCGCGAGAAAGCAAGACCGCTAACAGGACAATTCTAATAACCGCAATTTAGCTGCTGTGGGAACCTCCCCTGGCCGTCTTGTCGAGACCGATGCCGATTTCAATATCATTCATGAGTGGCCCGAAGATGTGGAATCCACTCTCAACATTCTCGGAGAGCAGTTCTCTCCCCACGGTCTTACCGTCGATTGGAACAAGAAGCTCATCCTTACGTCCGATTTCGTCGTGCCAGTCACCATTCTAAAGCCTGCTTCCGCCCTTGGCATCCAGAAGGCCAACACTCTCCGTCTGTGGGAGCTTGACAGCCGCAAGATCATCTCCACCATCACCATCCCGAACGGCCAAGGCATCCAGGACGTCAAGTTCATTCCCGGTAACCCAGAGTCCGCTGCCCTCGCCACCGCTGTCGGGCCGGGTCAGGTGTGGATTATCTATCCCTTCCGCACGAATGCCCAAGGCCAGCGTGGCGTCGCCGAGCTCCTCTATGACCTTGGTCCTCGCGCCCGTGATAACCTCGCCATTTACTCTGACATCTCTGACGACGGAAAGTTCGCCTACTTCACCCTTACCCTCGGAAACCACGTCGCTGCCCTCGACATCTCTGACCTTAACAACGTCAAGCGTCTGGATGACCCGGATGAGGATCAGGGTATCGTCGGCCCTCACTACATCAAGGTCTCCCCTGATAAGAAGAACCTGCTTGTCACGGACTACTTTGTCCAAACCGGTGATATTGGCATTGTCAATACCCCTGCCGACTTCAAGGCTCAGTGGATTGATATCTTGCCTAACGGGGCACTGCACTTCAACCGCAGCATCAATTTCCCGAAGGAGTTTGCCAACAGGGGTGGTGCGAAGCCCCACTCTGTGGTTATCTTCGACCTTACGGATCCGCAGAATCCGAAGTATTACTAGAGGCATCTTGGATGATGGATGGCGCGGTGGAGAGAGCATCAGGCTCGCGGGTCAGGAATAATATGGAAGTGCGGAGACTCCTGCCATTCTTTTTGAATTCTATATGCTTTGGTTTTTTTTTGTGTGGGTAGCTTTTATCAAGTATCAATCGAGGAGTTGTGGATACTATCTAGTGGCAAGAATATTAACTTTGGCAATTGGCTTCATTTGTGATTTGCAGATTATTTCTGACATGAGTGCAAAACTTCAGCGCCACATTTTCGCAAATAAAAGACCGAGAACCCGAGTTCCCCATGTTCGGGTTGCGGGTTGCAGAAGTGTTGGTACATGGGGTACGTTGAGAAATGGCAGAACATACGAATGACGGAGCGATCAGACCTATACCATGCATTGTACAATGTGACGGAGTGGCGAATATATATACTCAATGCCATATCGTCCCATCCTCCCATAAGTAAAGTGTCGCTCAGCCTGTCCCTTCCAGTACTCCCTGTACCACCATCCCCCAAAGCCTCCCCTTCCTAGTCATCAGCTCGTCCCAGCTACCCTCTTCTGCAATGACTCCTTTGTCCATAACCAAAATCCGGTCCGCATTCCTCATACCCTCAACCTGATGTGTGACACTGACGATAGTAAGACCATCCCGCTCATGCCTGGCTTTTCGGAGTGCTTCTCGGACAGTCTTCTCGCTCTCGGAGTCTAAAGCACTGGTAGCCTCATCTAGTAATAGAATGTCGGGGTTTCGCACGAGGCATCGAGCTAGAGCAAGTCGCTGGCGTTGCCCACCTGACAGAGCAACGCCTCGAGCCCCGACGGAGGTATTATAAGACTGTGGGAGGGATGTGATGAAATCATGGATGTTTGCCTGCTTGCATGCGCCCTCTATCAGTGAATTCAGTTGCTCTTTACTCAACCCGGACTCGTCGATGCCCATGAGTATGTTATCTCGAATTGTACCTTGGTATAGTGTCGTGTCTTGAGCCACTAAACCCATCATTTTGCGTAACTTGCTTATGTCCCACTGCAATATTGGCCGACCATAAACGAGTATTGCACCAGAATCACTGGGCTTCTCGGATGTGGGCGTTGGGCTTTGCAAGTCATAAAAGCGCTCGAGGAGTGCAACGATGGTTGATTTTCCGCAGCCACTTGGACCAACGATACAGATGTGAGAACCGCGCAACACGGAGAAAGAGACTCCACTCAGCACCGGAACGCTGGGTCGTGACGGATAGCGAAATACGACATCTCGAAATTCGATAGCGGGCGTGGTTGAATCGGAAGCTGCGTAAGAAGATGGATCCAACCCTGTTGACGAGTTGATCGGCGGCTGAGACTGATTGAGATAGAGTATTCGGTTCATGGCGGCATGAGCCTTTCCTGTGCCTGCGAGAACCAATAAGCAACTCTCATCCATTACATGGACATTAAAGGTAACAATTCGTACTACTAGTAAAACCAAACATTATTCCCGCTGATTCGCCCCCGAAGATGATTGCAGCAAATATTATGAAGAACTGCCCGGTCGATAGCTCCTGAAAGCTAATCAGACGGCCACCATACCAGAATGTGAGTGCACATGCTACACATATCGTAAGCTGGCGGCAAAAGTATCGCACATCAAACATACCTGCGAGCGTCAACGAATCAGACAAGGCATATAGTAACATCGCTAGAAGCATGTCCTTTACGGAGCTTGCTGATGCCTTCCGGAGCTTTTGCTGATACGTGCCTTCAACCTTGCTTTCCATTGTCAAACTACAGACAGTCCGGATAGCGGCGACCGCTTCGGTGCTATACCTCGCGTTTTCAAGGAAAGCAGCTGCACATCGGTCTTGAGCGGTGAGATCGATTCTCATTCTCAAAAATCCAGCTGCGAGGATAGCGGGAAGGCATCCGAAAATGGCCACGAGAGCAAGTTTCCAGTATACAGTCAAGGCAAGAATACAACAGGCGGTAATGTCCACGATGAAAGCGGCTATCAATCCCGCGCTGACTCCAAAGAACATGGATATGTCTACCCCGTCGGCAGCCAGTAAAGCGGTTAGACCCCCGGAAGTGTTGCCAGTAGATTGGAAGAATCCGATATCCTGATTGAGCATTGATGCAAAATAAGACAGGCGATAGACGTGACCAACTCTACTGCCCACAATTCCGAGGAAGTAGAACAGTGCAAGAAAACCAACGAGCTGAGAGAGTCCAAGTATGAAGAACATAAGCGCCCAAAAGTTGCCTTTGTCGATCATCTCACTTCCTCGGGCCTGGAAAACAGTGACCAGCCGCGAGAAAAAAACCGCTTGAAGAGGGTAGACAGCACCGCAGACTAGAGCGGCAGCAAGCCCTAGAAGGCTTGGGAATATTAGGGAAGGACTCTCGGTGTACACCTTGTACATGCAGTAGAGTAGCGAGTGTCGTCGGCTTATACTTTCAGACTCCAGTGGGGAAGGAACTTCATCCGGCACTTGCCCCTGAGTAGATTGTCGAGTTATTTTTCGTGATATGGTGTCGACTTCTTCATACATCTCTGCAGTATTCTTGTTGTCGGAAGTGCGCTTCAGAGCCGCTTGAGCTTGCAGCAAGCGACAATAATGGCCATCTTTAGCGACGAGTTCCGAATGTGTGCCCTGCTCAACAATCGCGCCTTTACTAATGACTACGATATTGTCGGCGCGTTCTATTGTTGAAAGTTTATGCGCAATCATAACCGTGGTCCGGCCCCGGGAAATGTTATCCAGAGCCAGCGATACTGCTCTTTCCGATTCGGAATCCAAGGCTGAAGTGGCTTCATCCAGGAGTAAGATATTCGGCTTGGAAACAATGCTTCGAGCGATAGCAATGCGCTGCCTTTGTCCGCCGCTGAGAAGACCTGCGCGCTCCCCGGCTAAAGTGTCGTAGCCTTTGGGGAGCTTTTCAATGAATCCGTGAGCATTTGCTTGCTTGCAGGCCTCAACAACAAGCTCACGCTTCTGCTCCTCTGTGAGATTCGATTGTTTAACCCCATGAAGCCCATTCAAAACATTTTCGTAGATAGTATCGTTGAACAGCACCGGCTCCTGCATGCATGTAAGCTACCTCACTTACAAAACCTACGACCTTACCTGTTGAACAAGGCCAATCTTGGACCTCCACCATGTGAGATCCAATTCTTGTATATTTTCTCCGTCCACCAGTATAACACCACTGTTCACAGTATACCATCTCTCAAGTAGCCCAATAATGGTGCTTTTACCACTTCCACTGTGTCCAACAAGCGCAGTGACCTTCTTCTCAGGAATATGTAAGCTCATGCCCTCTAAAACGGTTACTCCAGGTCGTTCTGGGTATGAGAACGTTACATCTCTAAGTTCCAGATCGCCCCGCAACGACTCGATGGTTTTGCTTGGTTTCCTTGATTCCGTTGAGCTCTTGTTCTTGGGGTTACCAATCATTCGGAGAATCTGCTGGGCTGCAGCACCAGCTTTTGTGAAATCGGAGATCAAGGGTGCCAAGTAGCTCAGTGAACCGCTGGCTATGATCATGCAAAACAGAACGCTGCCTCATTAGAGACACAAGTTGTCAGCTGAAAAAGAAGGTGTCTTACGTGAAGATGGCACCGCCGTCAGCGATCTCGCCTTTATTGACCAGCTTAACCCCATAGAATAGAGCGAGAGCGTAGGCACAATAGATGGCGAGAAACACTGCGAAGTATTTAGTCATATGTTGTCCAGAGGTGTCGTGACTCACTGTTCCCATATATACAAGCCTGCAATGGGCCCATGCGTTTGAAATAGCGCATAGCGGCCTTCACATAAACCGTGAAGCGACCTACCATTTTCTCGGATGCACCCAGAGCCGTCACATTGAGAACACTGCTCAAGGCCTCTTCGGCAACCCCCGAAGCCTGGTTGAGGGACTCACCGATCTTCGCCTCTACGGTTGCATTCAAGCCACCGAAGAAACCCGTGGCGAGGACGATATAGACAACCATAGTAGCAGTGGCCAGGGTGAGCTTCCAGCTTTTGATGAAAGATATTATAAACGCACACAACATCCTGGAACAAACCTGGAAAACAATGCCCACTTTTTCAGCCAATCCGACCTGCACCACGTTCGTGTCATTTGCAAGGCTCGCCGCAATTGTACCTGGCGCATTCGTATCGAAGTACGAAATGGGTTGATGTAAAACGGTGCTCAGATATCGAAGGCGGATCTTGCCCGTCATCCGAGATGCTGTAAAGGAGAACAACACAGCCCCTATGTACAGGCACTATCGACGTTGAGATATTTCTCTTCATAGCCATGTAGATAAGTCTCACTTACTGCGAATTTCCCGATGAACAGATATACAAAATACAGCGCGTTCTGGTTAATTTTCGAACGAAACTCCTCTGGACTTTTGGACTGCTGTCCATTGAGCAGGTTGACCAGATTTCCAAACACAATTGCCATCAGTGGCTCGGTTGTTCCTCCACCAGCACAGGCAAGTGCACCAAGGCATCGTAGAAGAACGTCGATAGGTGAGGCAAAAGACCAAAGCTTGACATAAGCTCCCATAGGAGCTGGTGTCTCGCTTTGGTTCGTTTTGTCAGGCGCTGGGTTCTCCGGTGTCTTCGCGTTGCCAACCGCGGCGCGTTTCTCAGGCGCATTTGTTTTGGCCATGATGCGACGCGACCACGGCATCTCCAGCAGGATTCACGAAATGTTTGCAAATAGAAATGTGGCTGATCAATAGGGAACAAAGAAACTATGACTTAGACTACATGAAGACAGGAGGTGCAGATATTGCCTTCTTTGCGCTTGATGAGCCCGTCCGGCCCGTTGGATATTCATCACCTATACGACATGACGTGAGGCGGTGACTATTGTATCATACGATGAGCTTGGCTTTACTTTATATCACATCAGGTGACACTAATTTCTTGTTCTAACTGGGTTGAACATGCTGTGCTAACTACGTCTCTAATTCAGGGAGCTGGTGTTGCATCGCAAGCGACGAAAGGTTGCGGTTGGGCCAAGGAAACGGCATAGTTTCCCAATGGGTTTGTTGCTTGGGGCTGAGGATGGTGTGACCCGGCGTCTCCCAATACGGCAACTTCGACGGGAACTGCTATTGCGGGAAGTGTCCTTTGCAACTGAAGGGAGCCATATATCGAAAGTAGCGCATGCTGCCAGGTGCCACAAATGAGAACGTCGGCTTGGTGGTTCGAAATCAACAGGACTTTCTCATCTACCGTTCCAGGAAGTGTGATAATTGCCCTATTTTATCAGTTTATATGTCACCGCACCAGCCTCGACTGATGTTCCATTTGCCCGGATCCGGGCGTATTCGGACGGTGCAGCATACAATTAACAGCATTGCGCGAACTTCAATACTTAGCTCATTAGAATGCTCCAGCACTGAATTTGTTCAACTGAAGGAAAACCTCTTTTATAGTGCCGGCTATCGGGGGTTTTCAAGGACATGGCTTATTCTATGCATAAAAAGCCGAGCAGAAACTCCGGGTTTCCGGGATACGAGGTCGGGTCCCCATACATGCATACTGTCTTCCAATCAGCTCCTTATCTCAACGCATCGTGCTTACCTATATGAGTGGTGGTGGAAGGTGCAATTGCAACAGCCTTCCTGCTTCCCATCCAGGCTAGGTACTTGCGCCACGATTCAGACCTTGTCATTTCTTCAGCCAACGTGGATCTTTCTTACCGACATCAACACCACGCCCATTATTAAGGCAGAGAGCAATTTCAACCTACATTCACTTCTTGAATCTGTATTATTTCTTTCATCTCGAAGCCACCGATATGGAGAATGGGGACTTTGGTTTCGATACCCCCGGCGACCTGACTCTGCCACGTATTCTTTGCCTCCACGGAGGCGGCGTGAACGGAGAGACTTTCAGACTGCAAGCTCGCGCGGTGCATGGGAAAATGAAAGATACCTACCGCTTCGTCTGGGCTGATGGACCCTTTGAATGCGAACCCCACCCGGATATTGTCGTTGTTTATGGGCATCTGCGGCCTTTCTATCGCTGGGGACGATGGCTGGACGATCAACAAGAATTCGACGACGAGATGGTCATTGAAAAATGTGGACAGAGTCTGCGGCGCGCGATGCTGGAGGACAATGCGAAAGGTGCAACGGGTTCATGGGTGGGGTTGATGGGTTTCAGTCAGGGGGCGAAAACGGCAGTAAGCCTGCTACTCGAGCAACAGATGCGATTCAACGCCGAATCCGCTTTACCAGGCGGTAGAGGCACGCTTGGCCCGGGGCCCATCGGTATCGATGGGTTGGAATGGAAGTTTGGAATTTTGCTTGCTGGGCGCGCACCCCCTTCCATCATGAACCCCGCCATCCAGAAACCGAGTCCCGCACTGAGCGGAGCCGGCGCTCTCACCACCGTATTTCAGTTCCCGGAAACCATTGAGGATGAAGTTATCTTGAAGATACCAACCGCCCACATGCACGGATCGTTGGATCCGGGCCTCGAGCTGCACCGGAAGCTGGCGAATGATTATTGCGAAGAATCCACGCGGAGAATTGTGGAACTCAACATCGCTCATAGAGTTCCAATCAGATCTGACGACGTTGAAAGGCTCTGTAAGACTATCGCTAGCGTTCTGACGATAGCGGACTTGGGTTAGTAGTAGCATCGTCTGCTTAACTGAACTCTTCATGTACAAGGGATAGGCCGGAGGTTTCTTGGGTTAGACGTGGAATTTCTAGACTTGCATTGATCGTCGTCCATACCTCGCTTTATAGAAGGATCTACGTCCCACGCCTATGCATGGTGCGGCTGCTCTATGAATTTAATGCATTGCAGTAATAATTCAGGAGTGCATTATTCGCCTTCCCCGGACATCTTTCGCGAGAACCACTCGATATGTGATGCTTGGTAGCTGACCTCAGCCTAAGCTTTTCGTGCGGGAATATCGGCGGACCCCGAAAAGCGGACGTATGCTGCTTGTCCGTGAGCACTTCTTTCAACGACCTCTCAAGGCATCAATCTCACTACGTCGTCACCGGAGAAGAGTGAAGAAATGGATTTGTCATCTCAGCCGGCACTCGTGCGGGAGGACAAGCATATAACGGACAGAGTTGAACGTCAAGTTGCTTGCAGAGTCGCAGGTGCGAAGAAAGCAACACCATGCATACCCCTGGATTGTTAGCCATCACTTTCTCCTTCATACCCTTTGTCGATGTTTCATTCGGGCACACAACTCCACTGGGAACATGGACTCCTCTTGCAAACATCACCGTGGCGCCTCGGCAGGAGCACACCACATTATTCCTTCCACCCTCTACTTTAGCTATCCTGGGTGGAATAGTACCTCAAGGAGACTTCTTTGCTACAACCGATCTGACACAGTTCTACTCAATTCCGGACGATACCTGGAAGACCGTTGCGCCGGTACCTAGACCCGTGAATCATGTCAATGCAGCTGTGGTTGATGGAAAGATCTACGTCCTCGGTGCTCTGGCAGATGCCCCGGATGGATCCGCCGCTTGGACTGCTGTGGGAGACTCCTGGGTCTACAGTCCCGAGCACAATGAGTGGAGCGCAATTCCCGCAGTGCCTACTGGAGAAGAGAGGGGAAGTGCTGCGGTTGGGGTTTACGAGGGGAAGGTCTTCCTAGCGGGAGGTATGAGGAAGTTGGAGCTCGACGGCGAACGCATCCAAGATACTGTCGACACTGTTTCCGTATACGACACGCGGACGTCTAGATGGCTCGATATTCCAGAAGCGGCAAAGAGAATCCCTGAAGGTCGCGATCATGCTGGAGCAGCAGTCGTCGGACACAACTTCTACGTCCTAGGCGGGAGGAATCGCGGGCAAGTGAACGTCAAGGACACGGTCTTCATCCTGGACCTCCACAATCTTGAGAAAGGGTGGAGAACTAGCAGCGCGAGAATGCCTACTGCTCGGGGCGGAGTCGCTGCTGGTGTCATTGGGAAGAAAATATACACCTTTGGCGGAGAAGGCAACCAGCAGGTCGAAACTGGTGTTTTTAACGAGACCGAGGCGTACGATACCGCGCACGATTCTTGGGAGCGGTTTGCGCCGATGCGAGTCCCTCGCCATGGTTCCTACGCGGTCGGAGTCGGGAAGGATGTCTATATCCCAGGAGGCGGTCTTGTAATTGGTGGTGCTCCTACGGCCGACTTTGATAAGTTCACTCCCTGAACACAAAAGGGGGACTCACAAAGCCATGAGAATCTAGGTGAGGCGACCCTCCGTGGTGGTTTTCCTGTAGGGTACTTTCCCACAGAGCTTAAGTTAGACTTGATGACCTCCCATTTGTTCGAAATGCTTGTGAGAAGTTCTGATTTTCATCATGAGAGTGCCCCTTGTAGATGAATCTTGTGGTGGGCTCCCCACTCAAGTTCTGATGCTGTCGGCGGTCCGACGAGGGCTCGGTGCCCAATGAAAGCGCCTCTCCAAGTCTTTTATGGACCATATAGAGTCAACAAAGGGGTCGACACAGAGTACAACAGGACTGAAGTTAGACAAGGCTGGATCGACGTAGGTAGGAGTTGGACCCCACAATCTCTCCCCAATGTGGGTTGGGATGGAAAGCACGGTCCGTGCGCGCAGCGATCACCTTAATTCCACCACCAGTCGCTCCGCCTTCACGTACGACACACCCTTTCCAGAACTCCGTCGTTTCACGAGGACATCGCAGAATCATCACATCAGGTCAAATGGAAGGGCAAAAGTTCCACCGGATTACCTATAACATGTCGTACTAAGTTTTCTGGGCGCCCATACCCGCTAACGATGATAATTCCCGATTCTCGTCTGAATCTGGCTAGGGATTCATGCTCAGCCCGACGCTGGACTTCCATCCTGCAAAACATGGATTAAGCCCAAACAGCTCGCAGAGGGGGCCGTTTTGCCCGCCTTGCGGCAATGGGCATACAGTCCGGGGCACAGGCCTGCTAGAGATCTCAAAACTGCCGTTGCATATCGATTTCATGTCTTCTCTCTTTCATACCATCACACGAGCTACGCGCGACCTTCCTTCGAAATCCGTTTCACCTTCTTTGATATGCGTCCCACAGTCGTTACCGTGTTGACATCCATCGCAGCATTGGCTGCCGCCCAAACAAACGTTGCCGAGTACTACTGGTCCTACGCGCCTGCAAATTACGCCATAACAGCTCCCCACGGATACGATCCATCCTTTGCAGTATGCGGAAACTCGTGTGAGGCGTGCGACAAAGATGCCAAAGAATGCTTCTCTGTACAAGGCTCGAATACGTGTTATGAGCCGAAGAAGGGGGAGCACTGCTGCAGAGACCTCTATGGGAGTACGAAACCACGTTGACAGAGCGGATCGCGTTTCTGAGGTCTAACATTGAATAGCGGCCTGTATACAAGGATACTACTGCGCCTACAACGGAACACAAGCTGGATATTGCTGCGCCGATGTTCGTTTCCTCCCCTCGCCACCCTCTCTGTACCACAGCTCAATTCCTAACTCTTTCTCCAGGGCACCTCGCTCGAAGACTGCGGTGTCCTCTTCAACCAGACCCTCACAAGCACAGAAGTCACCATCCCTTCCACCATCATAGTCACCCAAATCATGACCTCCACAAAAGCGCCCGCCAGCACGGCCTCCTCCGCCAGCTCCGGCTCCTCCACCAGTACAAGCTCCTCCACCCTCCAAGAAAAACCCACCGACGCCCCCAAAACCCTCGACACCATAACCCAGAAGACCACCACACGGGGCGGCCTCTCCACCGGCGCGGGGGTCGGCATAGCCGTCGGCGCCATAGCCTTCGTCGGCCTCGTCGCCGCCGCTATAACCTTCCTCCTCCTGCGGCGCAAGAGGGGCGCGACCAAGTACGCGTCTCCCCCGACGGCAGGCCACCATATACCCCCTGGCGTGGCGGCCTTTTCGCCGCCCCCGCCGTACGGGGCGAGGGAATTGGCGTACGAGCCCATTCGCACGGCGGACGCTTCGAGCTCCGAGTACTACAAGCCGTCGCCTGAGCCGTCACCTCGACCGTCGAGCGTGATGCCGTACCGTGATACTTCGCCCGCGCCGGAGCGGCAGGGGCTGCCGTTGGCGGAGATGGCGGGGAGGCCGGTGGAGGTGCATGAGATGCCGGGGATGGATGGGAGTAGGCGGATATAACGGGAAGGGAAAGGAATGGGATGAGCGGGAATTCTATAGACTTTGGGGCCGTTCTTGTCGTTCGGCTCATTTGATGAGCTGTCACCGATTTCAGCGTTGGGAGTTTGACTGCATACAAGGACATGATATTCTCTGCATTAGACCGGCCGGTAAAATATGAATAGACGTTATCACAGGAGGCGCAACCCTCGATTCTCCAAACTGTCGCGGCTGTCTTCTCCTCGGTGTCACCTCCACTACTCCTCATTGTTGTAAAGCATATGATATAATAATCAGTAAGTAGTTCTTCCCTAGTAGTGAATGGTTAGTGGAGCCTCAAGATCCGCGGCTGGCTCTACCTAGGTAAGGTACAACCTAGGTATGATCACGTGCTTTGACTCTTAGTTCGAAATCTCCGCAGGACTACCTAGGTACGTACATTAATTACATGTAGATCAAGATGCGCCTTCTACCTACTACAGATCTCAGCCGCGCAAAAGTTATGTCTACTCCACAGCATATCTATCCGATCACAAATCCGATCCATTCCCACGTGATTCACACAGAGCACTCAATGTTCGGGGCTGAATTCAGGAGCAGTCAAAGAGTTCCAACACTCCAACAAAGCACGCAATTTCATAATCTCCATAAAGAACCCCTTGAGATTTCTGAATACTGGCTGCTCGCCACTGAACTAAATAAGCTGAAAAGCTCGAAACAGATAATACCACCTATGCCCATGCACATATGCTGTCCAGTGCTCGCACATATCCGTACACCCATGCCGTCTAATAGATACGCCGGTAGAATCGCTGAAAATGTACCTAGGTAAAAAGACTCCTCGCTGGTTTGAAAAGGAAAGAAAAAGAGGCTCGATCGCTCGACCCCTTCCGAAAAGCCCCAACAACGGGACCCCAATAAGGGGATCCTAGTCCCTCATGTCATCGGCGACAGCCACGACTGTAGCATCACCCCCTTGTCCATCGCGAGTTGGTCCATTTAACGCTCTCTCCTTCTCGAGTTGCGTCTCCTCAACGCCGCCCCTGGGCGACGGGCTCTTCATATCCTCTGCACCGGGTCGATCGCGCATGTCGACGTCCTGCTCTCCGTCCGTGTCTCGTTCTCTCTCACTCGTCAGCATGTCCTCATCCCCATCCTGAGAATCGAGAATCACACGTCTCTCATCGTGCTCTCGCTTGATTCCAGCATCCCGTCCATTAACCGCAACATTCCTCACATTTTCCGGATCTTTCTCGCTCCTGCTTCCGCCCTTGCCGCCCCGTTGATGATGTTTCTGCTGATGCTGCTGCTCCTCGAGATGCGACACCCTCCTTTCAGGATGCGCAACATGCTCCTCCCTGTCCTGCCTGAGCGCCTTGCCAGGGTCGATATTCTCCCAATCCTGCAGCCCACGGGCAATGCTCTTCATGATCAGATTATGCTTCTGCACCCGCGGATCCGACAAGTCGGCTGAATCCCTCTGCTCCCCGGCCTTCGTATTCTCGGACGGTGAGCCAGCTAGCCCAGGAGTCTCCGTTCCCTGCTGGTCCCGCTGATGCGGCGTCGTCCCTTGAACCGGTGGACTCGCACTGTCTCCCCAAACGCCTGAGCCCCTCCTCTCCTTGGCCGCACTCTCCTTCTTCGCATGTACCTTTCTCAAATTCGCCGCCGAGCTGTGACTTCTCATGTCCGGCCTGCCGTCCTTTCTAATGAGTACGCCGTCTGCATTCCTCGTAGGTTTCGTCCTTGTCTTCTTCGTATGCGCATATGGATCCTGGCCGGGCCCTACAGACATCATGCGTATAGGAGTTCCGTTGAGGGAGCCTGGGGAACCAAGGCCAGGAGTCACGCCTTGCATTCCCAGGTTCACAACCTGTTGTTGTTGGTACTGCGCACTTGGCCGGCCTCGGGGCGTTGCCACTGCCGTGGCCACCGCACCGCCACTGCCTCTCCTGACGACTGATGTCCCCCTTGCAGATCTTGCTCCGTGGGTGTAATACCCATTCGGACTGACCTGGCTCTCGGGTACACCCTGCCAATCTTCTCTCTCCCATTCCGGCGTCGAGTGAACCAGTTGTGCAGGAAGGCTCTTGCGTCCTCGACCGCCTCGCGAACCGGGGCCGCCACGGGGACGACCGCGTGTAGGGCGTTGTTCGACGGGGCGCCAGGACTCGTCTGAAGGGGCGTCTTGGGTGTAATACGCGGGTTGGGCGGAGGGTTGAGATGGAAGGGTTGGGGTGGGGTG
>JAFHBW010000170.1:0-53182 GCA_019022765.1 Westerdykella sp. P71 | reverse complement strand
ATCCGCCACGTCGTACTGTCTCGTGCGCGCTGAGATGTTTATTAGATAGATGATCTGGTTATGTTGTCCTTGAGCGCGTTCTGTTGACCTTGACCGCCTTCTGTTGACCTTGACCGCCTTCTGTTGACCTTGATCGCCTCCGTGCTAAGCTTGAGCACCTTCTTGCTGAACTTGATCACCTTCTTGCTGAGCTTGATCGCCATCTTGTTGACCTTGACCGCCTTTGTGCTGAGCTTGACCACCTTCGTGCTGGGGTTGATCGTCATCTTGCTGAGGGTTGTCGTTTGATTCATTCTTGGGGGGAACGTAAGAAGGAGCGTCGTAGGAAGGACCGTAGTAACGATAGGCGTCGAAAGCCTTGCTTGCAAACCAACCAGAGTGAACCGGTCAAGTGAGGTAGTGCCAGAAAGTTTGACTCCACCCGATTCTTGCTGATCGGATTCGTCGGCAGCTTGTTCGGCTTCATCCTAAGCTTCAAGCATTCAGCTTTACCCTAAGCTTGTTGTTCGGCCTCATCCTAGGTTCGGTTGGCTCCATCCTAAACTTCAAGCGTTCAGCTCCATCCTAAGCTTCAAGCGTTCAGCTCCATCCTAAGCTTCAAGCGTTCAGCTTTATCCTAAGCTTGTTGTTCGGCTTCATCCTAAGTGGGGTTGGCTCCATCTCAAGCTTCAACTTGTTTAGACGACTGGCAGCGACGGGCCACCTTGCACCAGAGTTGATGAAAGTTGTTCAAATGAGCCTTGAGATCATCGCCATCGTGATACCGCAGTGAGGTTAGCATCCGGAAGAGATGTATGGCCGAAGGCCCAGGGTCGCGGTCAAATTGGTCGGCCAACGTGTTCAAGGCTTCGGACGATGACTGGCAGGTAGTAAGGGTGACCATGAGATCGGGGTCAATGGCAGAGGAAAGAATCATCATGGCCTTAGTGTCCCGGTCGATCCATTCATTGAGTTGGAGGTGGCCAGGGGCAGGGCGAGGGATGGTCCCCCGCCTACGCTGCTCGCCCCTCGTTCCAGGCCTGAAGGCGCCGACACTCCGTGTATTTGTGCGACTTAGGGTTGGAGAAGTTGTGCTTTCGGCACCACGAGCAACCGTCACCATTGCTTGGGCCTTGGGGCGGGCGAGTTGGGTGGAACGGGCGAGCAGGCACAATTCGAGCGGGACGATTTGGATATCGCGGCCGGTTGGGGCGAGCAGCGTAGGCCATCGACTCAGTAGCGGAGAGAGAATGCAATCCTAGGCTTGTTCGGCTTCATGGTGAAGGTTGTGGCTTGATTCTTTCTCGGGAGGGAGAGGAGTGAGGTGACATTGCCAACGTGCAGCTTAGCCTTGGAGAGTCGCGCCAAACTCCTTGGCATCGTCGTAGCAATCCATGCCAGAGTTGGAGCTGCGGAAGGGTTGAAATAGACTATCGAAGCATAGGCAGGTGTAACGGTGGGCGAAGAGAGCCCGAGAGAAGTTATCGAGGACGGAGTGGTAGGTGAGCGTTGTAAACAAGGTGAGAGTGAGGGGCAAAGGTAAAAGAGATTCGCTCATTTTGTTTTCTTCTCTTCTCTCTCTTTTCTCTTTTTTTCTTTTTCTTTTTTCTTTTTCTTTTTTCTTTTTTGTTTTGAAAATCAGTGGGACTCAGTGTTTCAGGAAGACCCTGCCCGGAGCTTTAGCGTAGGCGGCGCGTGAGGCTTGGAGGATTCGAGAACACAGAGTCCGAGAACAGCAGTGGGTTGATTTCATTGCTGTTGTGACTGAATGTGATAATCGATGGTGAAGTTGTTGGTGAAGTTGTTAATCGTCCCATGAAGGGCCTCCGCAGGCACGGTGGCGGGAGAAAGCTTGTCTGTCTCACGATTGACCTTCCCCAACGTACTGGCGAGCCGGACGTGTGTATACATATACATATATATTATATATATATGTATACGGTCCCCAAGTCATGACAGTTTGGGGAGATCTTCTCGTGAGATGTTGTGGGGTGTGTTGGCTAGGCTGCAGTAGCACCAACTTTGACGAAGTCGACAGCGTCGCGCTGTAAGAGGAAACGGCGCGTCGCGCGACGGTTCAGAAGCGCATCTCAGCTACCAGATGCAAGGCAGCGCGCAAAGGCGCTGCCCTGCTCTGAGGGCTCATGCAACAAGGTTCTGAATGGGTTGAAAAAGATGATGATATTGGGGAGGTGGGGGAGAGAGCGCCCTACCCCGCCTAGAAGATCTCCTGCTGACTTATCTCCTGCTGACTAAGGTACATGCTTGACGCCAAGAGATTCCCCACACCAACAAAAGCCCTGGCAGCAAGGGGGCGGACTAGCGCAACGACATGTATGCGTTCTCTCACCTGGCATGCTTCGTGCCTTATCAGTGCCCTCGCAGTATGCGTATGTTAAATTATAGTATCCTAATTATTTGTACACTTTTACCTCAAAGCACCTACAGATAATAGAATCTTGGAACGAAGGAGCTAGCAGATAGCTATCTCCTTTGGGACTAGTTCCTTGATCAATTGCGAGTGAGGGCGGAAAGCGGAGTGTGNTTAAAAAAAAAAAAAAAAAAACTATGGACATTGCTGTACTATTAAAGGGGTGCACCCGGAATTTGTTGTAGCGTTAACAGTACAGAGGGTGCAGTTCTCCAAGCCGGCGCGATCCTCTTGCTGTAAACCGGGTGATGATAGGAAAGGAAATCTTAGGGTGTGAAGCACACATAGCATGCACGGAACAGAAGCAAGATGCACAGCAGGTGATTGAAAAAGAACTCCATTACCCAGATCTAATCACAATCTGAGAGCCGCGGCCGTCATATCTTGCCCCGGCTTCATAAGAGAGGCTCATGTACCAGCAGTGAGTGAGATACATAACACTTTTCCATCCGTGAGAGCCATCCATTTCTCACCATGCGGGAGAAAAACTGTAGGGGAAATTTGAAGGAAACTAAAGAAATATGAAACTCCGGTCTATTGCATATCCCACAAGGAGGAGATAGATGCCACAGCCAATTTTTCCGCCTCCAACATCATTGGCAGACAACTCCATTCACCTGACGTTCCGTGGCGACGTTTAACGGGTGGAGAAAGCCTTTGTGACGACCCTCTTGAGGGCCAGCTCCTTCTTCTTCAGGTCATCAGCGCTTGCATCCTCGATCTCAAGCTGAGCCATAGCATCGCTGAGGGCAGACTCGATCTTCTCCTTCTGGCCACGCTTGAGCCTGATGGAAGTGGTGGGGTCGGAGACCATCTCCTCAACACGGGAGATGTAAGACTCAAGCTGTTGCCTGGACTCGAATTTCTTGCTGAAGGCCTCATCGCTGGACTTGAACTTGGCAGCATCTGTCACCCTATTAGCAATGCGACTCTCAACAAGGAGTAGAATCATGCTTACCGTTGATCATGCTCTCGATCTCAGTAGAGGAAAGCTTGCCGACGGAGTTAGAGATGGTGATGTTGGCGCTGCGTCCGGAGGTCTTCTCGGTAGCGGTAACCTTGAGGATACCGTTGACGTCGACCTCGAAGACAACCTCAAGAACGGCATCACCAGCCTTCATCGGGGGAATCGGGGCCAAAGTGAACTCGCCCAGGGAGGTGTTGTCCTCGCAGTTGACACGCTCACCCTGGTAGACAGGGAATTGGACCTAGTAAAAATCAGCAAAAAGATAGGCAAAAAAAAAAAGAACGGCGAGAAGAAGGAACGGAAAAGTAGAGCTTCGGAAAAGGGCTCCGTTCAAGTTGGGTTCTGAAACTAGCGAGTCCTCCAGTTGGGTGGACCTCGCTCGCCTCACACTTGAAGCAATCGTTTCTTCTGTCACACACGGGTGGAACGATGGAAAAACTTACGGTCTGTTGCCCGTCTGCGACTGTTGTAAACGTTCTCTTCTTCAGAGTCGGCACAGTGCATCCACGGGGGACGACAGGGGCAAAGATGTTGCCCTCCATGGCCACACCAAGGGAGAGGGGAACGACATCGAGAAGGAGGAGGTCAGCGGTATCAGCAGAGGTGGCCTTGCCAGAAAGGATACCGGCCTGAACGGCAGCACCGTAGGCAACGGCCTCGTCGGGGTTGATGCTCTTCTCGAGCTTCTTGCCGCCGAAGAAGTCGCTGAGGAGCTTCTGTATCCGGGGAATACGGGTGGAACCACCAACCAGCACGATCTCGTCAACCTTGCTCTTGTCAAGGCCAGAGTCCTTCAGCACCTGCTCAACAGGCTGGATAGTGCCGTTGAAGGCCTTGGCGTTGAGGTCCTCGAAACGAGCACGGGTGATGTTGGCATTGAAGTCCTCACCATCGAAGAGGGAGTCGATCTCGACAGTGGTCTGGGTGGCGTTTGAAAGAGTCCTCTTGGCACGCTCGCAGGCGGTCCGGAGACGGCGCAGAGCACGGGCATCACCACTGATATCCTTGCCGGTCTTCTTCTGGAACTCCTTCTTGAAGTGATCAAGGAGATTCGTGTCGAAGTCTTGACCCCCGAGATGTGTACTGAAATGGCGTTAATTAAGCCTATGGGGTAAAATAGATAGAGGACTTACTCTCCCGCAGTGGCCTTGACCGTGAAGACACCGCCCTGGATGTGGAGAAGAGACACATCGAAAGTACCACCACCGAGATCGTAAATGAGAACGTTCCGCTCCTTGTCGGACTTCCCAGAGCCGAGACCATAGGCGATAGCGGCAGCTGTAGGCTCGTTGATGATACGGAGGACGTTCAAGCCAGCAATGGCACCAGCATCCTTGGTGGCCTGTCTCTGGTTGTCGTTGAAATAGGCAGGAACGGTGATGACGGCCTTCTCAACCTTCTTTCCGAGCTTGGTCTCGGCAACCTCCTTCATCTGTGCGAGTGTTAGCCGACTATTCCCGCAGAATGTCGCGGCCAAAGCTTACCTTGCCCAAAACCATGGCGGAGATCTCCTGAGGCGAGAAAACCTTGGTCTCACCGAGGTACTCGACCTGGACCATGGGGTTTCCACCCTGGTCGATGACCTTGAAGGGCCACGACTTGATGTCCTTCTGGACGGTCTCATCATCGAATCGCCGACCGATCAGGCGCCTGGGAGGGTCAGCATGCGTGATCGCAGACTCGATAGCGAAATACTCACTTGACGTCGAAGACGGTGTTCTCCGGGTTCATGGCGGCCTGGTTCTTAGCGGCCTCACCGATCAGGCGCTCCTCGCTCGTGAAGGAGACGAACGAGGGGGTGGTGAAGCTACCCTGCTCGTTGGCAACTAGGGAAGGAAAAATCAGTCTCTGGTGATTGTGCGTGTCTCGGTGGATGGGAAGTGCGTACTGATCTCGACGTTGGTGCCCTCATAGTTGGCGACGCAAGAATAGGTCGTGCCTGCGGGGTTCCGTTAGCAAAATTCATCGGGTCGAAGCCGGGCGCATGTTGCTCACCAAGATCGATGCCGATGGCACCCTCATAGACTTCGTCACTCATGATTGCGTTTTCTGGATATCAAGTGCGAAGGGGGGGAAAGGTGGAGTTGGAAGGAGGAGGGTGAGGTGGGAAAGGCGGTCAAATTGAACGAACTTTGAGCGGCGGCGCTAGCTCAGAAATTTGTCTGATGAACTTTTCGAACTCTTGGCGGCGTGCTTTTGCGGAGCGGGTTTTTCCGGTCCGATGCGCTTTGCCGAGGCCGGACAACGGCCTAGCCTACGACTAACATCAATGGACAGCCAGCGATAACGATGATCAGTGGCGGTGGTATTCCAGTATTATTATTTTTCGGGCAGAATTCAGCCCGGCTCCCCGGTAGACAAAATTTCCAAAAGTTTCCGATTGGACGTCTCATCAATCATAGACGGAGGCAAAAGGCTCAGTGTCACCTATTCGCGGATAGTTGACAGAGTTAAGGGTGGCGCGAAGGAGGGACACGTAACTGGAGGCCTTAGTAGATTGAGAACCTAAGCTGAACAGAGCCCTTGGGAAAGCTCTATTTTGACCTAGTCTGTCAGATTGTTTAGGGGGTTCCAAGTTTTTTGTCACCTGGGCACCTAGTTGAAGCGTAACGCGAGCGTGGGGCACCTAGCTAAAGGTCCTAGTAGATTACGAACCTAAGTCGCGCCGAGTTTCTCCAGCTCTATTTGCACCTCTTGATAATGGTAGGGCGTCAGGGGATTTCCATCGCATGGTTGAGTGTTTATGGGTATCTAACGAAGTATGCATTGCGGCATTCCCGGAAAACCAGTGTCAACAACCAACTTTAACTCCGAATGGACAAGCTCGCAGTAACATTTGAACACTCGGACGTTCGCGATCACGACCAGCACTTGATGCTACCCTCAGGGTCCTAAGCCATGGCTGAAGTCAAGATCGTAATGCCTTGACATCAGGTTGCATGCCCTTGTGCCTCGGTGAAGAGAGGATCTGTAGCAATCCTTGGAGCCCCCGTTATAAAGTGCAACCCTCCGAACTCCCCTCCAATGCCATCTGATTGTAGAGATATGCGCTGTGAAAAACCGGAACCCAGATTTCATAATCATCATTCAAGGGCATGACAAGCAACATTGTCCTCCCTTTCATACCTTATCATCATGAAACACGAAGTTGATGTCTCTTGGCCTCTGCTTATTCGTCCTGACGAAGTCCTCGTCTCCGGGCGGACGTTCGCTCTTCGTATTGCTCGCCAGCATACTTTGCAGAGCCACGCAGACGCTTTCCACATTGTTCACCGGACTCCATCCGGACTTGTCGAGGAGGTCGAGGCAGATGATTCCGTTCGAGTAGATATGAGGGTGTATGGGGATCGGGTGAGTTTCGTCGCGGACGAAGACGACTTCGGGTGCCTGGTGGATGCAGACGTTAGCATGGTCCAACACGAGAGCCAGGTGGAGTGCGGTGCTGCCTCGACGAAACAGCAAACTCACCTCTATCGGATAGCTATTGCTGAAAGTGAACTTCAGCCGATACACGTCGCCCTGGTATATCGGGTTGTCGTCCACGCGAATGTCCATGAGCCATTCTTGGAAGTCGTCGGTCTTGATTCTCGTGATACCGGGCGCGAGATTCTCGTGCAGCTGGAGGGAAACTTGTAAGCTTCATCATACAAATTAGGTGGAACAGCGAGGAAGCTACCTTGGCCAACTCCTACAATGGAGGTTAGTAAACAGTCACAATGATGTGTGAGCTGCAGACATACTTTTCCGAGTCGCTTGGAGGCCAGCATATCGCTTCAGTGCTTTTCGAACCCAGTAGTACAGTTTGTACTTGTAGGACTGAGGAAAAGAGGTGAGGCAACGGTCGGGCTGTCGGGGACTTCAGAGGCGAAGAGGCGAAGAGAACGAAGCCGTACAAAGAATATCCAGGAAGGCTTGTAATAGGGCTGCCGACGGAAAGAAGGAACAAACGGAGGAGGAAAACTTTGCGGTTTTATTGAATGTTCTGCGCGAGAATGGTCTGCGCGAGCCGTGGAGATCCGTTGTCGCTGTCGCGCTTTCCAGTGACCTGGCGCTCGAGCCAATGAGGAGCTCAGATGGCTCCCCACACTGGCATCTACATATGCAGGCACGCGGGTGACAGAAAAGGCGACGCATCCACTTCGGAAACCCCTCCCTCTTGCCCAGGTCTCAGCTAGCAATACAGAGGTAATTTCTAAAAGTGAACACCTCTAACTGCACTGTAGCTCTCTGCAGTTACAGAATACAAGTCCCTAAAAGCATCTTACCTACGCTCTGTTTTTGCAGGTAGGGAATTTAAGCTTACGAGATTTGTTAGAAAGTGTGTCACTTTTTCTGTCAACCGGGTGGCAGGTAAACCTTGAACCTGGGGGCATGCAACATGGGCATATTCAAGAGCGTTCTTCACGGGGAGTCATCACATTCACAGAGCATGGTGACCATTCTTTCGTCATTATTGAGAGTGTGAATTGTAGTGAAGACAGGCCTAGAAACCAGCCCCTCCACGACAACGCTTTTCCAGGTCCCTACACTGTACATACACCCAACCCGCCGACCGTTGATATCTCATAGATGAACTCCACTCCATTGGGAATCAAAACCGAATGCGCAGAACAAAAAGAAATCCGGATATGCACAGGAAATGGAAAGATGAACAGAGCTCTAACGCCTCAAAGATCAAGAATAGTATGCGCCCTTCTGGAAGCTCTCGACACCAATGTCACCCATCTTGCCCTCCACCTTTGGCGCTAGCGCCTGGACCTTGTCCTCAGTCAGGGTGGCGGTCCTGCTTCCCGGGAGGCTACCAGCTTGGCTTCCGCTGGTAATCTGTGCCGGCTGTCTTCGCTGAATCACCTCCAAGTAGACGCCTGGAAGATAACCCATCCTACCATCCCGAGCACGGCATCGCCACCACTCGGAGGGGTTGCCAAGGGGATCTGACTTGCTGAGCACGGCGACCATATCGCCCTTCTTCACTGCAAGATCAAGACCCTGCACTGAGTTCATGTTGGTGTCTGGTGTGAAATCGTAGAGTACGCGGCAGAACTCGAGCTTGTTGGGGTCAAGCGGTTCGCCAGACTGAGGGTTTTCCAACATCCTTCGCTTGGCTTCCTCCTCCTGTGAGCGGGCAAGCGCTTTGATAAGCTTACCCATGAGATAGGGCAGACCGAAGACGGCCAACATGAACATAATGAAAGGCTTCTTCGACGGCTTGGGTGCGACGGGGCTTCCATCTGGATGACGACCGGTAAAGGCGGCGAATTTGGCGGGCGTGAGGTCTTTCGAAGACGCCGGTAGGGGCCGCCCTGTGAGCTTCGCGATGGCTGTCCGGATCCAGCGCATCACGGTGAAGATGCCTAGGACAGAGCCTAGGGTTTGTCGTAGAGTTCCAAATTGCTCTGCAACCGATACCATTGCTGCAGATGCGTCAGCGCTTGAGCCCCCAATTAGAATGGGAGGAACATACCGAAGAATGAAGAATGTGTAGCCATGTAGGTGCTCTCTAGCATTTGCGCAAAGCCTCCAAAAGCACCCACTATGCCCTCAATCAGTTGGAACGTCGCCATTGTGCTCTGGCTGAACGATTGAGTGAGACTCTGTGGGTTGTTTGGATCCATGCCCATTCCGCCGCCATACATGCCACCCATGCCCATGCCCATCCGGCCGTACATGCCACCACCGTATCCTCCGCCATACATGGAGCCGTATCCGCCTCCAAAGGTGGAGTAGGGTGATGAATAAGAGCTGTAACCACCCATGCCGCCCATACCGCCGTAGGGTGAAGTGTATCGGTTTGCGTTCATGGCGGAATACGCTGTGGCATTGCGGTTCGCAGTCGATGATAGTGTGTTCGGTAGGTCAGGTAGAGGAGGTGCTGCAGAAGAGGTGGATGTGGAAGTTGCGGATGTTGTTGATGTTGGCATGTTTGCGGCGGTGGTTGAGCCCGTGAGGCCTGCAAAGTCGTTAGCCACGGATGCGCCGCGCGCGATCGAGGCCGACTTACCAACCGAGGCGCTGGTCTGTCCACCGCTCCTCTCCCAGGGCTTTGGGGGTGATGGAGTTGCCATCTATACTGATGTCGTTGCGGCTCAACAAAGCATACGGAAACGCAGTTGAGTCAAGAGTCTGCAGGAAGTTGGGTTGCGGTGACGTCCGTAGAGGAGGCGATCTGCGGGGTGTAGGACGGTTGAGTTTTCCGACACTGTAGATAAGAAAACGACACAACAACGCCACAACACTCAAGGTCGGAGGAAGAGACGTGAGAAGGAGAGAATGAGGTTGAGGTTGAGGTTGAGGTCGGAGTGTGGAGAAGACTTGATTGCGGAGTCGTCGGTGGAAGCACGGCCTGGCCGTGGCTGGGTCGCCTCTTCTTTCACAGCCGCGGTCCGCGAACCTCGGAAGTTGTGCCCCGTTCAGGAGATGCGCAGCGACTCACATGCCTAGCCACTGCCGAGTCAGGAGAATGCCAAGTATCTATTGACTGCGCAAGAGGCGTCCACCAGTCTGGTTACAGTCGTCCAAACGGAAAATACATACTGCAAGATCTCAGCATCACCATCATTTGCATACCCCATGGGGTGGCGGGTGGGCTCGAGAGACTCTTGAGTCCAGCGAGAGCGAGTACTGGAGCAACAACGATCCATTGTACGGGGAATGCAATATACTGAATATGAATGAGAGTCTCGAAGAATAGTCCTGCGTGACTGTCCCTGAGCCTCCGCTAGATCTCAACCTCTCCAAACAGCCTCCACCACCGCATAAAAGGCCACAGCGTCCGACTTCACGCTCGTCACCTCGAACCTGTCATCCGCCGCCCTGAAAATCTCCGTCCAAGCACTGACTGGCCTCTCCCTATTGTTAAACAGCGCCATAACCCTCAAATCCGTCGCCGAGCCCATTCCTCTCACTATCCGCGGCAGCTGATTCGCATCCTCACTATCCTCCTCGGCACCCACGTACTCAATGAAAATGACACGAGCTCCAGGCTTCAAAGCGGGAATCTGAGCACGCAGTAGCTTGACGGCTTCCTCGTCGGGCCAGTCGTGCAGGATCAGCTTGAGCAGGTAGACGTCTGCTTGGACGGGTTGTGGCTGGAACATGTCGTGGGCCATGAAGGAGACGCGCGATCTGAGGTCTAAGGGGAGGTTCCGTTCGAATACTGGAGCCACTTGGGGGAGGTCCTGTACCACGAGTTCAAGGTCGGGGAATTTCTTCGCTAGAGTAAAGGCGTCGTGGCCGGCCGAACCACCAATCTATTTGGGATGTCGTTAGAGACTGCGAACTTGTGGCGATGGTGGAAGGACAGATGACCTACATCGACAACCTTCGCTTTTCCCAAAGCACTCCAGTCATACGCGTTGAGGACAACACCCTCCAATCCAAAGATCTCCTTGAGGAAATCCATGAATATGGTAAACTCCCTCTGTCTCCATCCCTTCTTCTCCCCTTCTCCGTCCTTCTCCAGCAACTCCCATGTATTTCTGAACTTTCCAAACTGGCCGCCAGAATACAGCAGCGCAAACGCTGTTTCATCGATATTCTTGGGGAGGGCAGGCTTCCCCTGACTGTACCTCTCCAGTGCAAAATGCAACGCCATCAACGGTCCACCGGACAGTTCCAAAGTCGTAGTCAGGAGCGCACGCAGACCTTTGGATCGAGCCAAGGGGGCAGAGCGGAATGAGTGCTTAACCCGTGAGGCTGACCTGCCGGGTCCCGTCTCCTCGAAAATACTCAGGGTCGAGGCATGCCTTACGAAGCGCTTGACGACCTCTTCGGGTAGGTTGGTATGCTTTGCAATGTCACTGTAGGATGCGGAGCCATCGAGCGGTACGGCATCCCAGAAATTGAAATGGTTGAGGACATTAAGACACGCGGCATCGGGCATTGCCTGGAAGTCAAGTCAGTGCGATGGTTCTCCTCATACCAGAATACTTGGCATCTCACCGAGTGCGCGTAGTTGAAGATGCTCTCCCGCGGGCCTTGAGTGAGGTATATCAAATCCATGCATGTCTGTATGAGATTCTGACGCTGCATGTAGATGTCTGGTGAGGGAGAATCATAAGACACCGGGCTGTCTACATCAAATGTACAAAGGGGAACGTTGTTCTCCTTGAGTGTCTTCGTCAACGTCTCGGCGAGCTCTGAGATCTTCCCTGCGAGGCCGTTCAGCGTGACCTGTTCCGAGTCCGTCATTTCGGATCCCGAGTTCTCCAATTTTCTCTAACATAAAATCGATATGAAGTCAGTGTTGAACTCAAAACAGCTCTGGGGCTCTTCTCCTACTTAAACCCTCCATTCACGCGAGCCTCATCCCTTCCCTTCCCCACCTCCGCTACCGGCCATTCACGGACCTTCCCTCAACGGTATCGTCCCGAGAGGAAGACATGGTGGTGTCCCGCTCTTTGATGGAGTCTACTGGGGTTACGCGCACCCTAGAACGTCTACCAAGTTGATCCAGGGGATCTGATTAGATTATCTGATCCATCTGATAAAAATTTGCACTGCCATGTTGCGTTGGCGCCTCTGGGCTGCAGGTCAAGGTGCTTGGCGGGTAGGGCAGTGATGGAGGGGTTCGCGAAGTCGGGGCTGGGTTATCGCTAGGGTAAGGTTATAAGAACTGAATACAAGAAGCTTCCTCAACCATGGCTGTTAATTTGATCCTGGACCGTTGCTTGTGTCCTGGTAGTTTTTTGTGTTACTAATTAACATCTATCGACTAGCTATAGGACATCCACCCCGCAATCCGCAACTACATTGAATCTTGCCATTCAGAACTCAGGACTCGGACTTTACACGTGTCGTGCCCTGCTAACTGGCACCAATGTAGCACAGCAGCATTGAACTCTATCAAAAGCTAATCGTTCCGCACGTGGGCCTAAACCCTTCAGGCTGGACCGGCTACAGCACACCTACGAGTGTCCGAAATGGTGCCGTGCCCCTTGACAACGGGTATAGAAGTACATGAATATTGTAAACAAAATACTCCGTATACACAATGGAATAAAGCTAGACGATGAAGGTTGAAATGAATTATTGAAGTCATATATGATTATTCAGCATGGGAATTCATCCCCGTGTCTCCGCTCCTTGAAAGAGTGGCTCGTGCCTCCCCAACAGCGCGGGTCCACCCTCTACCAACTGCGGGCGGGCTTGCGGCGAGGAGCCATCATGGCCTCTAAGTGGACTTCAGCCTGACGCCCGAGAGAGCCATTTAAACACCTGAGACCCTTAATGGTCGACTAACCCCCCGATGCTCACCCGTCTAGTTACACCAGCTCCACTCCGGTTGCTACACACTTATACCAGACAACAACAACCGTTCAAGTTCCCCCAGCTCTTGCAAAATATGTCTCCCTTCACCCTCCCCAGATCCATCTTCAACCCCGCCCTTTACACCCGAGTCCAAGACGTCTGGTTCGAAGGCCAACCCCTCTCCAAACGCAGCGTCGACCTCCCCATCCTAAAGCGCTGGTTCCTGCTCTCCGGCGACGACCGCGACGCCTTCGACTCTGTATGCGCCCAGAACTTCGGCGACGCCCTGGACGCCATCTCCCCTGAGAAATTCCCGAACCCGTCCGCGGAGCCCTTCCTGCGGGAAATCGACGACATCCTTGAAGGGAAGAAGGGGGAAGAGCGGGAAGCAGAGGGGAAAGATGAGGCTGCTTGGACGGCGCTGAGCTTGGTTATCCTGCTCGATCAGATGTCAAGGAATTTGTTCCGCACCAATGAGGGGCTGAAGAAGGTGTATACGCATTACGACGTTATTGCCAAGGGCTTTGTGGATGCGCTCATGGCGCCCACCTCCCCCTTGGGTCGCATCGACGAGTATCCCCTGTGGAAGCTGTCTCTGGGGTACAGACACTGGTTCTACATGCCCTTGATGCATTCGGAGGACCCGGAAGCGCACGAGCAGCTCATGTCGATACTGACTGAGCTGTCGGAGAAAGAGGATGATAAAGATGTGTTGGCCTTTATCACTGCCGAAATGGGTGCGGCGACGAAGCATAAGGATATCATTGATAAGTTTGGGCGATACCCGCATAGGAACACGGCATTGGGGAGGCAGTCGACGCAAGAGGAAAGGGAGTTTCTGACCAATGGCGGAGATACGTTTGGGGTCAAGCAGGATCATGAGGAGAAGGCGACGTAGAGGGTTTAGTGATTGGTTTCAGATTCTGTGTGGTAGGTCTCAGACCTACATTCGATTGTAGGATACCTAGGAAAGGAGAATACTGGGTTAAAAAGAAAAGAAATCCATGACGCGTCGCAGCAATTTGCCCATACATCCAATGACGGCAGTGACAAAACAGTGCGTGTAAACAAGGTCGTGATCATCAAATCGCCCCATCTCTTTCATCATCAATCGCTCAGCAAACGATTCCCACTACCCCATCCTCCTGCAGCTGAACGGCCTCATCAAAAGTGTCCACCTTCTTCATCTTGATTCCCCCACCGGTCTTCCTCTCCCCCATCACTGCCCCCACGAAAACGACGGAATTTCCATTCAAGGCCTCATAGTAGATGACAATGCCGGCGGCCTTCCTACTCTCCATAACCATGAATTTGAACCCATTCGGTCTCTGACGATTCTGAACCACAAGCCAGAACTTGGCGCCCTTATCCTCTGGCACGACGGCCGTGTCCAACGCCCGGGAAAGGAAAATACGAGGGATGTTGTCCTCGAAGGGAAGGGCATCATAGTACTCTCCGCGGTTGCGGGGCTGCCTCTGCGGATAGATGGGATACTCATCAAAGTCGCCGCCTATGTTCTTGGGCTCAAAAAGGAGGCTGTCTTCAGCGCCGTGGGCGAAGAGCCAGGCATACTTTTTGATGTCACGGTCGCTGAAGGGGAAAGTGGATAGGTAGACGCTGCTTCTGGCCGGGAAGGGAAGATCGACGACACCGTCATAGGTGTTGAGTTGGGCGAGCATCCTGGTAGACGAGTGCATTGCTGGGATGGCGAAAGGCTCTGGCTCATCCCGGGAACGCAAGTAAGGGCCTGCTGGAGAGTAGCTTCGGCGTCCGGGATGGATGGGGGCACGGCGAGGCCGGGGGCGTTGGACTATCTCATCCTCGAAGAAGACCGAGTCCGCGGTGTCGAGGCGCTCGATATAGGGTTCGGGTGAAGTGATGAACTCTGTGGATTTCTTCTCACTCTTGCTTATAGGTTCCGGCTCGGCATTGTTGTTTTGGGTGTCTTCGAGTTTTGGCTCTGTGGTTGGGGACTTGGTGTCAGGCTGAGTTCCTGGGGTAGTGGAGGAAGCCATTGTGGTAGAGGGGACGTCAATGGTCGAGTGAATGACAGTCCACTGCTCGGCTTCAACTTCTGAGTTCATATACGACCTTGACAGAGAAAGAATAGAAATTGCGCAAACGAAACAGCAAAGAGGAGTGAGAAAATGAAGACGGGAAAGGATAGGAAATGGACGTTGATATGGAGTTCGACATCAGCCACAAATGCTGACCGGAACTCAGCCTTCTGCCTGGGCCATTTCAGCTTGCTGCGGAGGAACGTAGACAGGAACCAATGACAACCACTCTATACGACTTCGGGGTTGAAGCTGCCTACTGTGTAGTGCTGAATGCAAGGCATTATGCGATTGGCGCATCCATGCATCTTGCGGATTCTTGCCTGAGGCCTGCCTTGATCTCCATGGATCGACATAAGGCCTTGGCAAGGTCGAACATCGTAATTCTCACTATAGATATAGTATCCTTCGTTGTCTTTTGAATGAGCGTCCGGGGCCATGGTCAACATATAGCTTCAGTATAGGCTGTGGGCTGGCATCTATGACCTTTTGTGCTCAACAAGAGGGCAATGGCTTTATACTTCAAATCAGAAGCGACTGGCAACTCGCCCGCTTGTGACAGCTATGTGTGGTGCCCTGGCTTTCATCTCCCTCGACCTCCCTTGAAGGAAGTCGATGTGTCGATGTGTCGTCGACGAGAATATGAATGTATATGGTGTGCCCCTGGTTTCTATCACCTTTGAGACATAAGAAGAGACCGAGGATCATGATTGGGGATGGTGAGCCACACCCACTTAATGAACCTTACATTCCAAGAACGCCCCGCACGGTATGCCAGTAGTATACAAATATTTACAATCCGCTAGTGTTGCTGAGACTCGCTAGCCCCGCGTCGAAGTTGCCTTCCCAGCCGCTACATGGTTAACGGCGGTTCCTCCTCCTGATCTAATCCTAGGCCTTCCTCATTTGCATCTTGTGAGACAAGCTCTCGGTGTTGGTGGGAGCTGCGGCTTCTGGTCGTCTGATGGGCTCCGCGGGGACAACAACATCCTCGAACTCGTCTTGGGAGATGGCATGTATGGTGTATGCGTCTGCGGCCATGAGCGCTTCCGGGCGCAATGCGGAATATAGATATAGAGAGCTGAACTCACAGATGCTAATGACAATTCCGAAAACAGCGGCCCCTGTTATGGTGTTCTTGACCAGATATGGAGCGCGGGCACGCAGAAGAGCGGGCGATGCCCGCATCTTCGCGTCATAGTAAGTTGACTGGAACGGTCGGCTGGAAGAGTCAGATTCGTATGTAGCAACAAATCGAGTGCGAAGCACATACTAGGGCATGGTGAGAACAGGCAAGCAATGGTGCGGAACAACCCTCGACGGTCGAATGGTCCTCCCATCTTGAACATTCGGTGGTGTTGCGGCTCCGCTAACGCTCGGACCAGGCGAGCTTGGCAGGTTCACGCGCTCCTCCAACGCAGACGCATGCTGCAGCTGCCCATCATCGCTCCCTCACCACCTCACTCACTCGCTACTCCCGCCTTTCCCTTTCCGCCTCGAACAGAAATAACCCCCTTTTCTGCACAGTCCGGAGGATTGCAGACTGTGTCAATACTGGATTCTGGCGGAGGGAATGAGACCGACTCAACGCTGGTGCATGTCGGGCTTTGTTGCGCTTGCACTTTGAGTCGGCGCGTTAGAGCAATCACACCGACCATAGCTTTTCCAGTCGCCTGGTCCTAGGCGTATCCTTTGCACGCTCTCTTCACAGTATGGGCTCTTCGTCGCAGAGTCTCGCCCAGCTCGAGGCAGCTCGCAATCTTGCTCTCGGGGACGGTAGATACTATCCAACCATCATTCCCGGCGTGCTGCCCATCATTGGCGCCAATGCAAATGCAACACTCGAAGTACAGCGTTGGGGCGCCGACTTTCTGGCAGAGACCTTTGCTTCACCTACTTGGGCGCCAGATGTCAAGGCCTCTTCTGCTTTGACTGTCCTGCCAACCCTCAATGAGTTCGTCGAAGCCGCGGACGCCAGTATCGTCAAAAGCGCACTACAAGCGGCAGCATGCATATATCCACTAGTTTACAGGCATATGTACGTATTCCCTTCTCCAGATATGATGCTTGGTACCGCAAATCTTTTGGCACGACTACGCCCAATATACTCCCGATGCCTCCGTTCCCCATAGGCTCCCTTAAGACCACCATTCCGGAACTCATGCTCATGATTGAATGTGTGTATAGTATCTCCGACCCCAGCGATAAGCAAAGCTGGCAGCTCATGTCGACGATCAAGTCGAGTATACTGCGCCGGATGGATTCCGCAATCCCGGGCGTGCGAATATGCTGTGTCAAGTTCGTCCAGCAGGTGGTTCTCGTTCAGACACCGGGACAGACAGTGGACCCCAGGGTGAATAGTCCCATATATCCCTTTATGATGCCTACCATCTCACACTCTTCACAGCGACAAGATCCCAATGACATCTCGCTCTCGCACGTACCCCGCGATCACCCTCTAATACCGTACGGGAACCTCGAAGCAGAAGCATCCGGGCTTCTCGATCGCTTGTTGGATATGTTACACAGCGATTACAGGTTAGACAAGGCACATTCTTTCGTTGGAATATCTCTGACAGGAACCAGCGATGCTTTGCTCGTCACGGCCACCCTAAACACCCTGGGTACTCTTATACAACGCCGGCCTGTCATTGCGAACAAGATTCTAAATAGCGTGCTGAACTTCAACCCCTTGAAGCTCGCGAACTCGCCCATGACCCCGAAGAACAAAGTTTTGATCAGATCGTTGGAGAGGACGACGCGGGCGCTGCTGGTCAACGTGCTCAAGAGGTAAGTTCCCTGCTCAATGTCGTTGTTCGAACTAACGCGTCTAGGAACCCCGAAAGTAGCGTTAACGTGCGTATACAGCAATACCTGGAGCGCATGCACCGGATGCGCGTGGATGCCTTCGATGAGGCCAGTCGGAAGAGACCGGCGCCAGTGGAACCCACAGATGGACTAGATACAGCGAAGAGGCAGCGACTGGGTGCTACTGTCCCCCCTACGAAGGAGCCAGTTTATCCCCCGCTCCCCCCGGGCCCTGTGAGCTACCGTCAACTATACACCCTGGACCCGACTGCCAGCACAGCAAATTTCGATGTACAGATCTTCCAGGACCGAGACCAACTCCTCAGGATATTGGTGCCTGTGCTGCATTCCATCGATGAGAAGAAACTCAGCAGTGCCGTCAACGTATGTTTGGCTGTTGTATGACTGATACTCCGCTAACTGGATCACACAGGCTGTGCGTGCTCGGTATGATACATACTTACAAGAACCTTCTCGGCGTGCGGCACCCCCTACCATTACACCAGCGGTCGACGAAGAGGAAGAGTATGAGCCGGATTTCGAGCCAGAAGATGCGGAGCAAGTTATCAACCGGCTCGATAGTGTAGGACCGGATGAGGTTGCCCGTAGACCTATGCCGGAAGCGCCCATTGCACCATACAAGCTACCAGAAGCACCCCCATTAACGGAGCAAGAAGTGCAAAGATACGGAGAGGAGACAATACGGCGAGCTTTCAGTATGCTGTCCGCTGTCGATGAGCCATCCGCAAAAGCAAAACTCCCGAAAGGGGGATTCAATCGACTCGCGGCGAGCAATTTCGATCGGGATTCATGGATCACTATCATGTCTCGCCTGGCGACGCGCGCCCCGAGCGGCCTCGATGATCCAGAGGAGAGGATGAAGTCGGAGTACGGCCAGCTTTCGAAGAAAGGGTCGTTCGCCCTCGCTGATTCAATCCGTGACGGGCTCTACAAGTATATCATGTATGACTGGAAGAGGCGCCTTGACCTGGCTATCAGCTGGCTGAACGAGGAATGGTATAATGATCGTCTACACGCTGAAGCCGCTGGCAAGGAACCCAGTGCCGCGACGAATGGCCATGGCTCATCCCGACCAGAGACACGAGGAAACTACAAGAAGTGCGCCTTACGATTGCTGGACGGTCTCGTCGCATACATCGAAGGGACAGACAAAGTTCTTGTGCGGTTCATGTCGGAGATTCCAGAGATCGACCGGGAGATCCTGCAGCGGATGAAGAGAATGGCGGAAGACCCGGAGCGTATAGAGCTTGCCATTCTTGTGCTGCAGTATCTGTACATGTTCAGGCCTCCTGTACGCGAGATATGCGTGGATGTCCTGGAGGATATGTGGCGGACTAGTAAGTGCAGACTGCCAGTTTGCAATTGTTACATGATTGACTAATCTTGCCTTAGATGATAGAGCAAAACCATCAGCGAGGAAGTTCCTCGTCAAATGGCGACCGGAAGTGTTACAAAGCGAGAATGAGATCAAGATGGAGTCGACAAATGGCAACCTGGAAGTCAAACCTGTAGCATAGGCTGGGACGTGGTGTTCTGGGTGGCGGTAACTTCTTTCCGGATGTGTGCCCACGGCCTCTTTGTGTATAAACGTGTATCACTACGGTCTCGGGCTGCTGGAACGGTGGAGCAAATTCTATGCTTCTATTCACTCTTCGGCCTCATTTGGTCGGAGTAATTTCCAAGCAATTGCCTTATTCCTGATTGTGAATGGCTGTTTTCGACGTGATTGTTCAGGTGTCCCATCACCACATTTCTTTCGACTGGAGATAGCTGGACTGATAATTCCATTCTCTATCGCGCTGTTGCGGCTTTGTTTTCCTGCGATAAGTATACATTCACCCATTCGTCGACAGTTCGTCACCTGTAGCGATTACGCCTTTGACTTCGATGCCCTAAGGTGGCTCTAGGGTTGCCCTCCTCAGTTGGGTGTCCAGAAACAGTGAAGTTCGCAGCGCACCTGGAAAATTCTCCCTGTGGTGCGGTCTTCAGGTACATAGACCGGCTACTTAAGCTTCTACGTCTGATGTTCAACGTCAACTCCACATAAACAATACACAGCCTTCTGGAGAGCACAAGCACAATCTCACTCAGCCAACTTACACTACCGTTCAACAATTTCGGCTATTGATACCATGTCTAACAACGACATTGCCGGACAATCCCGCCAGCCCAATCCAGCGCCCATCCAGGACGGCCACAGCGGCGAAGCGGTCCCGCGATATAGGGAACAGGCTCCAAGCGATGGAACTGATCGAGACGACTGCAATTCGGAATCTTCGACGGAAAGCATCCATGTTACGATCAACAACGAGATGCACATGGTAGGGCACGGCAATGTCCTCCATCTCCCCGACGTCGCCACCATCACGGGCAATACCTTGGAATCCGCCCTCCGCAATGTTTCCCGTAGCAACGTCGGTCGCCGTTCGCGTACGACTTTCACGATCAATGCCAACGTCAACTTGAGGGGGAACCGCAACGTCGCCACAGCAGACCGCCAGCTCATCCATGAGCTCGGTCGCACGATGCTGAATGTCAACGCCGCTATCCCAATGCCTCTTGCTGCAGCTGCCACTCTCAGCACCGGATATCCAGTTGGCCCTACGCCGAATATGCAGCCTTTCACTGGAAGTTCCCCTCAAGTTGGGGCCAACCAACAGCGTCCTCAAGCTCCCCCGGGGCCTGCTTCCGGGACTCCTCAGAACCATGCGAGCATCATTAGCGCTCGTCTTCAATGACGAATTCCCTCTCCGTTGCCAATGACGCCGGGAAAATTCGCCACCCAGACTCTCTGACTGCAGAGACACTTCAACTTTCCAGAACATCCCCTGAGGCTACCGAGGATGACATGGACTTGTACGCTGCCCTAGGGTAGCCTTTGGAAAGGAGGGTATTCCGGTGGTGATAACGGGTTTGGCTCCGTTTCGGGTGCTTATGGGACGGATACGATAACGGTGCGATGTGAGGTTCCGAGGGAAATGGTACTGTCTCTACTGGCGCCTGATTTCCATGTTTACTCGCACTTGTCCCGATTCTGTCCCCTGAACTTGTGTATTAGCGGCCTGATAATAGTATACACCTTCCTCAATTTCGTCTTGATTGCTCCAAGCGGATGTGTTTTCCATTTTATTTCTAGGTGCTAGGCTCTATGAGCAATCACACATTAACAGTTATAGGTGAAGTGAGAGCGCTTCGCCACACGGAGACCTAGGAACAGTGAAAGTGTGCAGCACACACCGCCAATCCGCCCACGTCATCTCGCCTCCCGGTAAATCCAGTATATAAGCCCACGCATCTCAATGTTTGTTTCCAATTCAACGTCTACACAACCCTGTTGAGAGACAACCGCTAGCCCACCACGGTCGACAACCCTTCCAAGGTTCAATTGATCCCCAAACTTTCAACAGTATGACTTCCTCCACATCCACCCACGAGCCGCACCGGCCGGACCCAGACTCGATTGACGAAACTCACCGCGGCCAACCGGTTCCTCCTTATACTGGTCTGGAATCTACCTCGCGCGATGGCACCGATGCCGATGGGTCCGACACAGACTCTTCCCAAGAAAGCGTCAACATCGTAGTCAACCGCGAGACGCACATCCAAGGGCACTGCGAGACTCTCTACATTCCCCAAAACAACGTCAGAGAGCTAGTCCACAATTCCATGGAGGTTGCATATGCCTATGCCAACGCCAACAGCAACAGCAACAGTCGAGGTCGTCGTCCTCGCATCAACCTCACCATCAACGCGAATGTGATCGTGAACTGCAACAACAGCTTGACTACGACCGACATCGGACTTTACAGGGAGATTACTGGCACCAACAACGCTCCTGCTCAGCCTACTGTCGGAAGCACTGTTCAATTACTCCCACCAGGTAATGGTGAACAGGATTCGGAATTCGAAGACTCCAAGCACATCCGCAACATGATCGCTCAACCTCGATACCTCAGGCTTCCCAAAGTCAGATCCGTCGCCAGGCTTCCTTCCTCCGACACGTCGAGAGTCTTCATCGCGCGAGCCAGTCAAACTCCGCCATAGAAGGTGCAGACGCAATTCGGCAGTACTTGAACGCGTATCCAGCTCCTTCCTTGACACCGGAACAAAATGACAACAATAACGACAATGATGATGACTTATACTCCGGTCCTTAGACGGCTGCGATGCCGGAAAGCGGTACAGCTGGAGAGCCTTCGAACTGTTCGGGTTTGCAGGCAAGGTGGATTATGACCGTGCCATCAGGGTCCATTTATACGTGTCTTTAAACAGGCGTACGCAGTATTGCTGTAACGTGAATCCGAAGATCGGTGGCCCAGATAATATCATTTTGCCTGTGTCAAAGCGCAGGTGTAGATCAATATATGCGAACAATCCAAAATCCAAAATCACAACGCTATTATCCTATGCGGTGAGGAGTAACTTTCTTTCACCGTAGCAGACACGGTACCTACCGAGAGCGTCCTGGCTGCTAGGTACTTTTCGGTCGTTGCCGAGGCGCTGAGCCAGTGAAAGTCGGAAAAGTAGGGTGGGTCTATAAATATATAAACATACCCTTGCTCTACGCGAGTCCCTTCTTCCTTCTTCTCAATCGCACACAACCTCAGCAACAGCCAACATCACCTCCCCAATCATTCTGATCCTTTCGAATATACTTCGAGTATTGCAATCCGAAGCCATGTCTACCAACAGCGGAGATCTACAGCCTCCTCATCCGCCTCGCGAGACGCTCAACTCTTCGGAATACTGTTCGGATGCATCGCAGGGTACTTCCAACTTTGCCCAAGGTAAGTCTCCATGATTTACATTCCCCAAGTATCGAGGCCCTGACCGCTATCGCAGGTGACGGGCCCGCTCCACTGGTCAATATCTCAGTGAACGCTACGACGCACATCCGAGGCAACAGCACGATCTACGCTTACCCTCCTCCAAACCCTACCCGAATAACCACTGAGGTCTATCGTGTTCTCTTAAACGGTGGCCCTGACGGCCAAGGCTATCGGGTCGATAGCCGGTATCCTCGCTTCAATGTCAGTGTCGATACTGGGTTCACTGTCGAGGGGAATGGCAATCGCGTCGACCCGAACGTTCTGGCGTTTCTGATGGCTCGTCGTGCTGCGGCTCTAGCTGCTCATCAGCGCTCCTCTTCCATGCCTGACCCATCGTTGAATGGCACCCAGTCGGCTCCAGCTGCCGCCGAAGAGCCGCAGCCCCAGCAACCCACCGGAAGCGAAGACCCTTCCCGACCCCGCGACCGTCGCTCTCGTTCTCCGGAGAATGATACTTCTCGACCCCACCGCGAGCGCGAGCCTCGTGAGTAGCATCCGCAACTGACCAGAAGCCGCTCATGAGAACCCTTGACAATGTGGAGTACGGACCGGAGAGGGAAGGAAAGTGTGAGAATACATGATACGGTGGCGGGTTATGACTGGAATACAATTGTATTTAGACAAGTGCGGGAGGATATTTTGAAGAGGGCTTGTATCTGCCAACATGGACAGAACCAAAACTTGGTGAATGTGCTCCAGATGGTACAATGTGCTCTAGTGCATGCTTCAATAATGAGATAACGAAAATCTCAGCATAACCACATTTGACCCCATGTAGAATGGTTCTATCTTGACTGCCAATGTGGCTTACCTAAAAGTAGAGCAGTGAAGGTTTATATAGCGATGACCGCCTACAAAGAGTGATTGAGGGTATACTCGCCACCGCTTCTCTGGTGCGGAAAAATGGAGGTAAATCTCGAAGAGAGGCTTGGACAGTACATCATCGGGTGGTACACTTTTACCTTTACTCACGCTGCGTCGATGATAGGAGAGGAATCCAGGTGATGGTCCTGATGAGTAAGCCGAAAGGGGTATTGCGGTTGGGTTAGGAATGCAAGAAAAATCCGGTGGATTCAATATCGTCAAAACACTTATCCCATCAAGATACCTAGACAGGTAAACGCCAACATAACACCCTTTAGGGCGATACACTGACCACGACCTCGGTCACGTGCACTCAGTGCGTTTTACATAATCTGCCTAATCAGGACTAGACTGTTGACAATCAACAACCTTGGAACTCTCCACCGGGCTCGCTTCAAAGCTCCACCAACCGACCTTGATGCTTCACCATATATGCTTCTGCAATTCAAGGATTGGAATACGGAAGCCGAACCGGGGGAATTGATGAATACCAGGGAAAATGGCACCCTCCAGACAGTGTCCAATTCCGGAAATTGATCAAGCACTGTCCGCCTATGTCTACCCTGCACAAGAAACCACGCGGATACGGAAAGCACTATCAAATCACTTGTCGTGGAATATCAGGTCGGATAAAGAGACTATTCATCATGTGGACCTTGCATGCCCGCAAGGCGACTGTACCCTGAACGCCCGACCTACTCTGCTCAAAGGGGCTCAATTACGCTACCTGAATGCATTTGATGCACAGTTGAAAGCGCAAGCGCGACATCAAGAACTCAAATCTTCGCTCGATAGGCTTCAAGAGGAACATCTCGAGGAGTCGCCGATGGCTAACAAAGCGGCATTCGACCATGAGGCCACGGAAAGCTATCTGTCGCTTCTTCGACAGCGGCGTCGTCTTGCGGAGCTCCACGTCATTCAGAATTCGCTCGAGAAGTTGATCCATATTGCGCCTCTCCAAGGAAATAAGGACCCCAAGTCTCTTGTCGTGGAGAGCATAGGCGAGCAGCCGGACATTCCCGCGGAGCGGCTGGACCAAATCTCTATCGATCAAGACAATCAAGCCTTCATCTTCAAGTTGAAGAAAGAAGTTCTGGAAGCCAAAGCCAGCATGGACCGGGCGAAATCAGCCAGAGTCACGGCGAAGTCCACTTCTTGTCAAAATCCTAGCTTAGAGCAACAGGTCCATGCCCTTAGTTGCGCAAGAGATGAAATTGTTGAATGGATGGAAATCGAACTGGGGAAGCTGAATGAAGAGTCGGCCTTACTCGAGGATGCCTCCCCCGTCAAACGCTTGCCAGTTAACTCCGAGTCTCTGGATATGCAAACATCCAAATCCCGCATCGAAGATGTATATAATTCCTACACCTCCTCACGCTCGCATATCATTGCCACCCACGGAACCTTGGATGCAAAAGATCCTACCAGCGACGATATATCGGACTCACACTCAGAACCTGACCACTCGATACCTGCGCAGCAAGAGACGCCGTCCTTCGGCACTATCGGTGATGCCTTCCCATACCTGCAACCGCTCGCTCAAGCTGCTAAACATGAGCGATCTCTGCTGCTGCAGACCGTGTATCTGCAAGCCCGACTAACAGCAGCGGACCAAGAGTTGTCCGAGTCTCTCACAAGACTGTCAGACGAGAGTCATCTTGTCCCCTCTGGGCCAGCAGCTCCTGCAGCCTGGGCAAAGGCCGCCAGGGACGCCCAGGCCGGTACAAACGGTTTCGTTGATGAACAACTGATGGAGGGGCAAAGCGATATCAATATGGTTACCGCCATCTTCCATCTTTCTTCGCTCCAGAATAAGATCCTGGACTCCGCGTGAGGACAAGTCGACCTAAAGAAACCGTACAAGCAGGCCTTTGGCCACGGGAAATAGCCGTACAACCACCATGGGCTCCAGTTACAGCGGTACGCATGTGGAAGTTCTGTGTAACACGACCAGGATGAAGTTCTCCGCATCAACTAATCGCCTTCACGTCATCCATTGGGTCGCCGTCGGCGCTATAATGCCTTCTGGAAATTTGCCCAGAAAAAGTATTTAGTGCTTGGGTTATTATATTGAGTATTCTCCGGGCATGTGGCAACTATTCGCATGATCAAGTGCCGAGACGGAGGCCAAGTGCCAGCGAAAGCCTGCCGTCCACTTGATTATATATGCGCTACGGGTATAGGTGCACCCAGATTGTATTTGCACATTCTTCCATGCACATGTCCAACGGTCGGTCTATTCTGGTGCTTATGCTTGAGGCCAGCCCGGAATAAGCTCTGTAAGACAAGACTGGTTTTCAAAAAAGCGAATCCGGGTACAGGCGAACCTGAAGGTCATATATTCATGTGGGGAAGAAGACTGGGACATTGGGGACATTAAACAGCTATGGGTTTACCCCCTGTCTGCGCAAAGCGAATCCAATCACTACCACGGCCCCACAACCACGCTCAGGCTGAAACCTATCCAGACTGGACGACTTCCCTTTCAGACGTCAACAAATTGACACGCTCGGATTTGCCGGTCTAAATTGCAGTCTCAAGATTTAACATTGGCTAGAAGATATTCTGTTGTATACCCTTCCCCAACTTCTTCATCTAACGTATATCAAACATCCCGTTCCAAATTGAGAGATAGACAGATCAGAGTGTATGCCCACATGGCTCCCTGGAGGGCACAACCCGCCACGCTGGGGCCATCGCGTCTATACATAAAGAGATGGGGCTGGCGCAGTGCGTAGAGCAGTCGCATTTGGTTCCCCGTTGTGCATCTGCCCCCACTGCACACCATGCGTTCCGTTCTAGTCTTTGGCGGTGTGCTTGCACTTAGTACTCAGGGTATGGTCTCACTGTACCTCTCCTGTAAAATTTACTAAGCTATTGTAGCGCTCGCTCAAGACGGTAAGCCGGTTTCGAAAGTTTCTTGCGATCCAGAAACGAAGATCTGCTTTTCGGGCTACAAGGATCCGGAATCCGATATCTACTTTGGTATCGCTCTTCCCAAAACCCCGGTGGACCCTTATGATGCCATTATCACCATCACTGCCCCCGTCAAGCACTACTGGGTGGGCTTTGCGTGGGGCGGGCAGATGGTGTGGGACCCTCTCACGGTTGCATGGCAGAATGACAAGACGACAACGGTCTCTTCGCGATTTGCCTAGTATGCCTTTCAACCAATGCGGTCCCAACATCCACTGACGATTCACAGTGCCGTCTCTCTTCCCCAGCCGTACGACGGCTCCGAGCACTTATACATGAAGGGCACAAAAGCTAACGCCACCCATTATACGGTCACTGCGCTCTGCAAGGGCTGCACTGGGTGGCAATCCAACGAGGATGTACGATACTATCTACCCTTCAATGGCACTACTGAGTTTGCCTGGGCCTATGGCGCCAACGGAGTGGAGAACCCTGCCAGCAACACCTCCGCATTCAACGTCCACGCCGCGTATGGCAAATGGATCCATGATTTGAACGCTGCCCGTATTGATAACTTTGATCAGTTGGTCAAGGCTAATCTGTTGAACGTCCCAGCACCTAGCAACACCCCAGCACCTACCACAATTGTGACGAGCGTCAAGCCTTCGGCTAGTGCTACCTCGATTGTGCAGAAGCCCGCTGCCATCCCCTCATCGTGCTCTGGTGCGGGAAGTCCGGCGTTCCCTGGCCGTCTGGCAAATGGCTGGAAGGCTACCAAGATCGCTGGGGGTCTGTCCCTTCCCCGAAGCATTCAATTCGACAAGGCTGGAAACATGCTTGTCGTTCAGGCTTCCAAGGGTATTTCATACCACACGGTGGATGCTAGTGGCTGTATTACGTCGACCAAGATGCTTGTGTCGCTCAACAGCTTGAATCACGGTCTTGCCCTCAGTGCTGACGGCAAGACCTTGTATGCCAGCTCGATGACCCAGGTATACTCCTGGCCTTATGACGATGCCGCTGCTACGGTGGGAACACGCTCCACCATCATCACTGGCATGTACAACGGCGGTAGCCATGTAACCCGCACATTGTTGTTGCACCCAACCCAGCCGCTGTTGATCGTTTCTCACGGCTCGAATGCCAACATCGACACAGCCACCGACAATCCAAAGACAGGTCGCGCAATCATCAAGGTCTTCGATCTGACCAAGATCCCCAGTGGCGGATACAACTATGTCTCCGGTGGCTGGAACGCGGGCTATGGCCAGCGCAATGAGGTTGGTATCACCTTTGACAACAACAATCAGTAAGTGCCCGACATGTACCAGGATTCGTTTAACATGGCCTAATGCCTCTCCAGCCTCTGGGGTGTTGAGAATAGCGGCGACCAGTTCGTCCGCAACGTCAACGGCCAGTCCAAGGATATCCACAACAACAATCCCGGCGAGAAGATCCACTACATGGGCGACGTCACCAAGCCCAACGACAACTGGTACGGATACCCGACCTGCTTCACCGTCTGGCAGCCGTCCGACTTCACCGACAAGCAATTCAAGGTCGGCGACTGGTTTGTCCAAGCCCCCACCAGCAGCGTCAACGACGACACGTGCAAGCAGAAGGCTACAGCTCCCAAGCTCACCCTCTTCCCTCACTCGGCACCCATCGACTGCAAGTTCGATGCGGATAACACCAACATGTACATCACGTACCACGGCTCGTGGAACCGCTCCCCGACCACGGGATTCAAGCTCGTCTCCGTGCCGTTCAAGAAGGGCAGTGATGGAAACTACACACCTGTTGCCCCTATCACGAGCACCGATGCTGCCCAGGACATCTTTTATAATCCGGATGTCACGAAGTGTGCAGGCAATGGCCCGTCGTTCAGCTCTGGCTGCTTCAGGCCTGCGGGTCTGGCTTTCGATAAGCAGGGCCGCCTGTTTATGACGAGCGATACCAGCCAGGGTGAGCTGTGGATCTTGGGGAAGTCGTAAATGTTTGATAGACGGTATTACATGAACGTCACCGAAGGGTAACTGGGGAGACGGGGACTTGTATATAGGATGGATGTGATAGTTTGTTGGAAGCTGGAATGTGAATATCTGTTCGCTATTTGAGTACACTTTGTATCAAAATGATATGCGCTTCTTTCGAGGTCGCGAGGTCAGCCGTTTCTCAGGCTCTCCGGGAGTCAGTCCGACCTAGCAAGCTATGGCCACGGGTATACTTTTCTCGACAAGCGGAGGATGCGCATTTGCTTGATGAACGAAGGCCTGGGCCCTGAGCCATTCGTCCAGCCCACACTCGAACGAGGAAATTCCGAGAGCCCTCTTTCTCCTAGCCTAAAATGAGACACCCGAGACGTATGGAGGACGTTGCCTCCTGCAGATCCGTCTTCGACGCCTTTTGAACGTCTCAGGGCCGTGCCCATGCCCGAACGAAGCCCTCTAGGTAATGTCTTGCTGTTTCATGCTGCTGTGGAGACGCTGGACTCATGACTTGAGCATCTTGTTCCGCTTCTCCCTCCTCTTCAGACGCTCCACACGCTTCTTGTGCATCTTCTCCTCCATCAACTGGTACCGTTCCCGTTCAGCCTTTGCAGCACGCTTCGTTCGGATAGCCTCAATGCGTCGCTACGATACAATCAGCGGTGACACTTAAACTTCTCGATTATGTGGCACGCACCTGTCTCTCCGCCTCCTTCTCATCCTTCATTTCCTTCTCTTTCGCCTTTACGGCGGCAAGCGCCTTTCTTTCTTCTGCTCGTCGGGCGTAAGATGTGAGTCCCGATGTAGGCCTGAAAGCAGTCTTGGGCTGGTGCCATTGCTTGCCTGGTTGTAGCATGTCAGTGTTGAATTCTCCACATGATGCTGCTCCGTTATACGCTGGGACGGACTCACCATTCTTGCGCATGCCCTGCACGGCGGCAGGTGCAGTGGCCGGAGCGGTCTTCGTTTCGGCGGCGGCTGCAGACATGTTGGTTCTCCTGGGTGGATCTGTGAAGGCTAGTCGCAGGGCGTTGTGAACGTTGACAAGTCGTGGTGGTGGGACATTGACAATTCCGCGCCTTCACGAAAATACTGGCCGAGGAATTGCTGGGCTATTTTTCGACCCGCAGGTGGCACGTGCATGCCCAGCCGCCAGCCCCACCGGACCCGGCACGGACCTCTCTTCAAAGAATCTCATCAGATAAGATAGACAAGAGGCACAGACAAGGGAAACTACGTAGTCGAGTGGAGCGGGACCTGACGGATGAATAGGACTCATCAACGCCAAAAAAATATTCCCCTCCACAAATCTCGTATCCTACGGCGCCCACTGACACGTACATTTATCTGCGTCGCGCGCAGCACCGCGCCTTTCCCCTCTCTGTAGCGATCGTCACCACACTCTCTCCGGCACAGAGGTGCAGGCTAAAGTGCCAATTCATTCGGATAGAGGGAGAGGGGGGAATAGAGACAAGAGGCAGGCCTCTCTCGCTCCGACATCGTCGTCGCCCTTCTCCGCAAACAGGATTCCCGACCTGTACGACGCTGCGACGACTGGGACGTTGCACGCGCCCGTCTACCCGCAACGAAAAAAAGTTCCAATATTTGAATCGTTCCGAGGCCGCTCCACATGTACAACGCACACCTGGGTTAGAGCTTTTTTGGCTCCGCGCTCCTCCTCACCGCTCCGCCCTGCGCACGACTCCATTTGTTCCTCCTCCTCATTTCCTCTTATAATACGGACGACGGGTAGCCATGTCTGGTGTTGCTGCTCTATGACGACGCCGCCTCGTATTCGTCCCTGCGGTACATCTTCACACCCTCCATATACATAACATATAAGAAGAGGGTTGGGCAGCATCACCACCTCTGCACCGTCCCCGAAACCCGATGGAACTCAACCCCAATTCCGCAGTAACAGTGAGCGGCAACGGAGCCTCTTTTTCAGAAAACCTCATACTGGACCCCTCCAGCAATATCAAACCCCACCCCACCACCAACCCCACCACCACCCACAACCAAGGCGCCGAAGCTCTTAAAGATGTCGTGTGCGGTTCCGTAGCAGGAATCGTTGGGAAATACATCGAGTACCCGTTCGACACGATCAAAGTGCGCTTGCAGTCGCAGCCAGACCACCTCCCGCTACGGTATACAGGACCCCTGGATTGCTTCAAGCAGGCGCTGAGGCAGGATGGGTTCTTGGGTATCTATAGAGGGATCAGTGCTCCTTTGGTGGGTGCGGCGGTGGAGAATGCGTGTCTGTTCTTTAGTGTAAGTGCTTCCATTCCTCCCTCGCTCATCCGGCATCCTCTCGAACCCGAGTCTAACAGGTCCCGAATACAGTACCGCGTAGCCCAAGACGCCATCCGCGCCTCCGGCCTCATCACTCCCTCCAGCACCACCTCCTCCGACCTCCCTTACTCCGCCCTCCTCCTCTGCGGCGCCTTCTCCGGAGCCGTAACCTCCCTCTTCCTCACCCCCATCGAACTCGTAAAATGCAAAATGCAAGTCCCCCTCGAGATACCATCCTCTTCCTCCTCCTCCTCCTCCTCCTCTTCTCCCTCTACCGCTCTCCGCAAACCCACTATCCCCGCCATCATCGCCTCGATCCACAGACACCATGGTCTCATGGGGTACTGGCACGGTCAACTCGGCACCCTGATCCGCGAGACGGGCGGCGGCGTCGCCTGGTTCGGCGGCTTCGAAGGCATGAAACTCCTCTTCCGCCGCTCCTCTTCTGCAGGCGGGGCTAAGGAAGATGAAGACCTCCCTGTCTACCAACGCATGATGGCCGGCTCTGCAGCAGGCGTGTCCTACAACTTCCTCTTTTATCCGGCCGACACGGTCAAGTCGCGCATGCAGACGGAAGAAGTGAAGGCATTGACCGGCGAGGCAAGATCGACGTTCAGTGCTGTTGGGAAAGCAATATGGAGACAGCATGGCCTCAGAGGGTTGTACAGGGGATGCGGGATCACGTGTGCGAGGAGCATACCTAGTTCTGCGTTCATTTTTACCGTGTACGAGGAGTTGAAGGGGCGGTGGCCGGAGGGGAGAAGAGAAGGGTGAATGATCGTCAAAAGAAAATGGTATATACGTGCATGGTTGGGGCCATATGGGGATGAACATTTCATATAGAAGTGCCTTTCGTTTTTCGTTGCAGTTACTCACGACACGTCTGGGGAGCATTTTGCGGCGTTCATTTGGCGTCGTTGGTACATATATATTTCACCATATGGGTATTTGGGCAGTAGGGTCGCGAAGTTATATCCCATAGACCTCTTTCATAATTTAACTCTTGTGGACTTGCAACATCACTTGAGTGTACTACTTGGCAAAATGATGCTCTGCTATAACTACCCCTGGTAATTTGATACTCGCTGTCATGGTATTGCTATGTATATATGTACTTGGCTAGGTCGTACGAGGAAGGGAGAAACGCTAAGAGGAACTGGCCTCGTCCAACAAGTGCAATTGGACTCAATCCCGGAGCCTTCTGAGCATCCCCAACTACCCTCTCTCTTCACTGCAACTCCAACTTCAGTGTCAGCACTTCAAAGGCCCTCACCTCAACCTCCACGCCCTTCTCATTCAGCATATCCCCTTCATCCCAGCATCCCGGCCGAAGATGGGTCATGTTGGCCGAGAAATCCTCAATGTGGTTTTCCAATACATTCACCCTGCTCACCCTCTTCACGTTCAACTTGCCCCACGCCAACACTCCGCGGGACTTTCCTCCCAGAGCATCGTACAACCGTACAATGACGGATCTCCCGCCCTTTAGAGGTAGCTCCCCGCGAGAGACATCCTCATCGTCTTCAGCGCGCTTGATGGTATCAAGGATGAGGTTGGGAGCGTGTAGTATGCGGAAAGAGGAAAGAAGCTCTTGGGTTGAGAGCTCGGAGTTCACACGGTTAGGCAACGCCGCGTTCAAGGACACACGCGCCGCATCCGCCACACCCACCAGCTTAACCGGGTTGTTGAACTCAAACGCTTTATACACCGTCTTCTCGTCCAGCGGGCCCTTATGCGGCAGAATTGCATACCTCATCGTGTGGCTCCCCATATCCGCATGAGCGTCAGGCGCCTTCGGCGCCCTCAGCAAACTCAACCTCATCATGTTCCCGGCCACCGCGAATCCGTACTTGGAATCATTCAGGATGCTGACGCCGTAGGTGGCCTCGGACAGGTCGGCCCACTTGTGGCAGCACACTTCGAACTTGGCCATGTCCCAAGAAGTGTTGTAGTGAGTGGGCCGGCGGACGATGCCGAATTGCGTTTCGTAACTAGCCTCCGTGTTGACGATGTCGACGGGGAATTCGACCTTCAGGAACTTCATGGTTTCGTGCCATTCTACCTCGGTGGTGATTTCGATGGCAGAGGGCCTGTCTGCGATGACGGCGGGGAGAGAGATTGTCGTGGTAGCGTGGGACACGTCGGAAATCTTGGTTTCCAGGGTGATGGAGACGCGGTACGGCGTGTCTTCCGTGACGCTGACCTTGTGTGGGAGGAGCTCGGTGCGGGAGCGTAGGTGATAGACTTCGACATCCCAGGCTTGCCAATAGAGAGGCTTGTCGTCGAAAAGGACGAGTTGGGCGGCTTTGGCACCCTCAGGGATGAGTTCTCGGCGGTTAGGGATGTCGTAGAGGGATGTGATGGCGCCATTGACGATTTGAACAACGTATTGTTTATTGCGCATCTCATAGCCACCAGTTCGAAGCTCTGTAATAGACGCTGATAATGCCGAGTATGGCGACGTGAGCGGACGCAGGTCCATAATGCCACCGCTCCTGCAATCCGCCAGGCCGTAGACAGCGGGACTCAAACCTCGTGCGGATGCGATGGAGGGAAGTTTGACGAGCTCCGTTCGTGGCCAAGGGAGTGTGTTGAGGGCTACAATTCTTTGCTCTGGCTTTGGGGACTTGTCAAAGCCCAGCTCCGCGAGAGCATCTGCCAGTAGGGCTTCTCCAGTCTTGAACACTTGTGCATAGATCTACATCTGTCAGTACGGTTCCCATGTTGACGCCGGTTCCTTACCTTGTCCGAATCATCGTAGCACATCTCGATCGAGCTACCCGGGAGGCAGTCGTGGAACTGACAGAGCAACACGTTCTCCCACATATCGTCGATGTCTTTCTTTGGATACTTGTATGAGCTCTTGTGTCCGAAATCGCCTTTTATCGTAGCTAAGGTCGCCAGGTATTCGATATCTCTCAGCATGATTTCGGCTTTTCTGTTGTTGCGCTTGTTGTTCGCTTGCGTGGTATATGTTCCGCGATGCAACTCAAAGTATAGCTCGCCATACCAAGTCACCAGCTCCAGGCCGTCCTCTACCCTCTTCTCCAGTCGATCAAAGAAGTCATCCGCTGAGTCGCCAAGTTTGACGCGAGGCAAAAGCCCAACTTGGTCGCTGATACCACGGCACCTCCTGAGCTTCTCGATGTGCTGATAAGTAGGTCCGCCACCACCGTCCCCTTTTCCGAAGACCAACAGCGAGGTAGGGTCTTGATCCAGAGACTTATGCTGAGACATACTCCTCTTCACATCTCCGAAGTTCGCCTCGGCCGTATATGTCTCTGCTGGAGGCATGTGGCAGACAACCTGGCTCTTGTCCAGTGCCACCCAGTTGAAGGTCGTATGCGGGAAGTTATTGATGTTGTTCCAGCTCAGCTTCTGCGTTAGGAATCTTGTCATGCCAGCAAGTCGGCAGATCTGTGGGAGCTGTGTCGAGTAACCAAACGTGTCTGGCAGCCAGAATGTCTTGCATCTCTGGCCAAATCTGCTCTCAAAATAACGCTGCCCGTAGACGAATTGTCGGACCAACGACTCTCCACTAGGCAGGTTTGTGTCATGCTCAACCCAGCTGCCACCTATCGGTTGAAAGGTACCCTCCTTGACCTTCCTCTTGACTCGATCAAAAAGGCAAGGATAATTCTGTTCAAGCCATTTATACTGCTGTGCTTGCGAGCAGCAGAATCTCAATTCGGGATAGCGGTCAATAAGGTCGATCTGGTTCGACCACGACCTTGCCACTTTCCGCTTCGTCTCCGCAAAGGGCCACAGCCAGCAGGTGTCGATATGACAGTAGCCGATGCCGGTTACGACAGCCTCCTTCTCGCCGTCGTAGATCTTATGTGAATCGACATTATTTCCAAGGTATTCTCTTGCGATCTTTCGACCTTCAAGAATGGAGTCATCACTTCCATTGCCAGCAATGAAAGTATCCATGATGCGAAGTGCAACCTGTTGTGCTTGGTGTGCTTCTGCGGACTCCTGGGGAAACTCGCGAGCGGCATCTCCAATCTCCCAAAAGTCGAAGTACAGAGCTCTTGCGTCTGGATTGACCGCCCTTATTTCTGCAGTATGTAGCTCATAATAGCGGTCTGGGTTGGGCGGCTGGATGCTGTCCCCTCCTGGCGCGTTTCCAAACATGCCATTACACGCCATCTCAACATAGAAGATGTGTTCCTTGCCGTTTTTGTATTTCTTGGGTAATATCCACTCGGTTCGCTCCCCACCCCCTGTCAAACCATGCACCACGTCCCCATTCTCAGTCCATATTAGGCCTTCATTGTTGGCATCCCAGACGAACTCGAGGTGGTCGTATTTCAATAAGTTTTCAGGCACGCGAAGCTGAACCCTGAACCAGTGGGTCGACCAACTGGGTCCGAACGACTCGCCAACTTTCGTGGGCTTGAAGGAGTTGGACGTGGCGTCCTTGAATGTGGGACGGGACAAGTCCGGAGGGGAATAGACGGAGAGCTTTACGTAGTCCTCACCCGAGGCACGGGCGGGGTTGATCTTGCTACACTGTATCAGGGTCGACGAAATATGAAAGGAAGATCACGGACATGATCTTGGAGACCAAGGAGGAGAAGGCTTACGGTAGAAGTCCCTGTGCATAGTACTGGCCGTCGTCTGTAAACTGTCTCAAGCGTGATTGGTAGATGTCGTGGATCTGTTTCCCTACAGGCCGCTCAGCCAGGAGCGGGTAATCCCCTTTTGACAGAGGCATCCTGCGGTGAGTCTCTCCGCCCATGATTGCTGTCAATGAAGTTGAGACCGAAGGGCCAGTTGAAGTATGAGAGAGTCCATGTGTTAAGTACTGGTCCACGGGTACCTTGCATGACGATGGCTGGGAGGTCCAAGCTTCCCCCGCATCCAACGTTGATTGGTCCAAGCTCCGAGTTTACAACAACATTGAACCACACCTGACATCGGGGTCAAATGATGCATATGGTTAAATACTAAGTCTGACGCCTGACACCATGGCATATTATAAGAAAACAGAGTTTGGCGGTAGTGAAACTCGAGCACTTGTCATACCTTCTAGTTTGGGGTAACTTGGTGTCATTTACATTTCCGCTGGCGATCTTCGCACCTGCGCATACAGTCAAGTCATGCAAATATTGGTTTGCTGCACTAGTCATGGCTCATCAGCATATCAGGTGCAATTGCTGAATGATGGAGTATCAGCTCAGAGATACTATAACCCGGAACCGACTATCTTGATACGTCTTAACTGGGAGCACAAAAGATCATCAGATCGGTCACCCTCACTGCATGTGTTCCTTGAGTTGTTGGGTTGAAAGGATTTATTGATTGCACATATTCTCTACCTCAGAGTTGCAGAGTCAATGCCATGTTCGTCCTTCATGATCCTGGCTTAAATCCCATGATACGTCCGCTAACATGGTCTTCAAAAACCTGACGCTCTGGGCTATGCCCTTCTCAGAGTCCATGTGCGATGGTTCGGTCACTCGATCTTGCAGAAAACGTCGGGTTCGGTCTGAGTGTGGTTCGTATCGCATCGACCATCGTAGTAGCCATAGCTGCAGCAATCGCCAGGGGAACACTTGATGACTTCAGACCCATAGAGGTTGCCGTAGAGTGGATCAACGCCAAAGCAGTAACCGCAGTAGACGCAACCCTCAGGCGGCTGTGGGCCTTCAGCGCATGAGCACTTGTGCTTGCAGGGTGTATCCAGAGGTGGAAGAACGGTCCGTGGGTCATCGCTGATGTCGGCCTTGATACGGAGCGAGCTGCTGTGACTTGAGGTGCGAGGTCGATCTTTAGAGCATCTAGTTAGCGGGAGATCCGGGGCGAAAAACGAATCGAGTCGTACGTCGATTGGCTCGTTGGGCAGTGCCGCGCTCAAGATCACTCCAGATAGGAGCGCCTGGAAGAAGAGGTGAAAGAATCGCATGATTGTAGTTCAGGCAGACAATGTTGTCGTCGGTATCAGAAGGAGTCGAACTAGAGGTGTGGTATAGGAGTGTTCGTTCTCACTGGCACTTCGAAGGTTTATATAAAGCCAAACGGCCACTGCCAAACGGCCGCTGGTCCGTGCGGAGCACTGCAATTGTACCACTCTCACCTCAGTTTCCAACCAATATGGGAGGAGATCCGAATTCTACGTCCGTTGGCGCTTACTGCGCCGTACGATCGTCTTCTCCTCGATCTCCAAGAATGGATGCTCGCTCTCGCTGGCGGCTCGCTTAACCTTACTCTTCGTGGTTTTGGTGGTGGTGCTTGTTTCTTCAGCAACCAGAGTGTCCTCTTCCACCTTTACTGAAAGGGTCTCCTCTTTGATTTCAGTATTCGCGACAAGCCTTTCGGAAAAAGCTTTCAGATCTGCTGTGAAGAGCACCGAATGTGCCCAGCCCGCCTCTTTACCCCATAACTTGCGGAAATGATTGGCCACAGCGGTATACGTAGCTGCAGTCAGACTACTGTGTTTTCCCTTCCCAAACTTGTAGTCACGCTGCGCAATTTGCCAAACATGCGTATCCACCGGAACAGACTCGGACCATCCGAGCCCCATTAGGCATACGCAGTCTGCGACCTTCGGGCCCACACCGTGTAGGGCAAGAAGTTCTTCGTGGGCTTTCCTGTAGCCCTCTCTGCCGCCCTCAGCCCATTCTCCTGCCTCTTTGATCTCCCGGCCAAATGAAGGGGACTCGGGATTACATAGATCATCTAACCAGGCCAACCCATTCTCTTTTCCCGCGACCATCACCGCAGTCTTGTAGATGTACTTGGCACGGTATCCAAACCCCATTGCCATCAGTTGAGCCTCCACACTTGGTTGGGCAAGAGCTTCTGGCGTAGGGAAATCATGGTAGGGAACGCCGTCGATATGTCCGATAAGTGGACCATACTGGAGACAAAGATTCGACACCATGCTGGATATGCGTGAGATGTTGTTGTTACTGCTGCATATAAATCCAATGAGTGCCTCCCAGGGGTCTTGCCGCAATATCCGTACCCCAGCGAATCTGGGAGCTCTCTTCTTGAAATTCGGATCTGATGCCGCCCATTGTTCATACAGTCGACCGAGATTCGGACGCAAATTCAAGTAGTGTTTGACTAGCGCAAGCGTGTCGTCATTTTCCGGTGCTGCAGACGGCGCGATTGACGAGGTATTTGAGCGAGGAGGCGATGGGAGACTGGTGCTAGGGAAGATGGCTCGGTAATGGAGGTGTTGAGGATCCTGACGGAAGGACAGGATGCGGCCATGCAGAGCACATGACCATTCATCTTCTGCGGATTTTCTCCAGCTATACACATATACTGTATTAGAGGCCGAACGGACGTAACATGAACTCAATTTATAAGTACCGAAAAGATTGGCCGCAACGGAGCGTAGTGTTGATACATAACTCCGTGAGGCTAATTGGTAGTTTATTCCATTCCGACGTTCGACTTGACATTGTTAGGGGCAGCAATGCTAGTCAAACCGGTTGTATTGCGAGACCCAAGTTTGAGATATTCGTTCATGTTGAGCAGACCTGTGGACCGTCACGACCGTCCAGAGGCAGGGGGATGCCTGCCAAGACGCTAACCACGCTAGCCTGCCGCCGCGGACTTTCCACAACGCGGCGACGGGTTGCCATCGCAAACCAACAAAAACACACACACGAGTTATCAGCTGCGAAGCGCAACACATAACGTTGTGTTTCATTTGTTCTATTCTTGAGATTACCTTGCTCAAATCGCGCGCCAGGGAAAGCGCACCTACCCAGCACACAGGACCGGTAAAGGCGATCAGCAACTTTTCGCGAACTTGACCTATCCGCGAAGTCATCGCAAGACCTGCGGGGACGTAGCCCAGCATGAACGGTGACACTTATTCTAGAGGTAGGTGGAGTCGTCAGTGACAGTTCAGCTGACTATCTGGCAGTTCAACCTTGTACTAACATCAACAGACGGTGGCAGGCAGAGCGGCTCACGGAACTATGTGAGACCCCTTCGCCCCAACGAGGTATTGCATGAGCTGACTGTACAGTCGTCCCGCGATGATGATCGAGAGAGGCGCCGACGTCGCTCGAGGTCTCCCCGACATGGCTCTCGTCGAGACTACGAAGTCGATACCTACTCGTCCAGTCGGGATTATCGCGAGCGTGAACGCGAGGACACTTATGCCCGCCGCGAGAGACGCGAGGACCGAGCTTGGGGTGACTCCTACTCTAGACGCGAGCACCCACGACGCGACGATGACCGTGGTTATGGACGACGAGACCGAGAGACACAGGACGATCGCAGCGGCCGTGGCGACAGGCGTGAACGCGGTGATCGAGACTTCGAACGTGGCGGCCGAGGCAGAAGGGGTGACCGTGATAGGGAAGGCGGGTTTGGTGGAGGTTTTGGAGGACGGGACAGGAAGAAATCTCAGTCTCCCCCGTACAAGAAGCGCGAGCCCACGCCCGATCTTACCGATGTGGTCTCCATTCTGCAGCGTACGCGCCGCATGACGCAGTGGGATATCAAGCCTGCTGGTTACGAAAATATCACGGCAGAGCAAGCCAAGCTGTCCGGCATGTTCCCCCTTCCAGGTGCTCCTCGCGCTGCGCCGATGGATCCAAGCAAACTCGCCGCCTTCATGGCTCCTGCGGCAGGATCCGCGACGGCTTCGGCCCTCAAGCCAGAGAATGCGAAGCAGGCGAAGCGGCTGCTCGTTCACAACCTCCCTGCTGGCGTTTCGGAAGAGATCCTTGTCGAGTTCTTCAATCTTCAGCTCGATAGATTGAACGTTGTCTCTGGAGAGAATCCATGCCTTTCTGCGCATATTTCCACCAGCCGCGAGTACGGGTTGCTCGAGTTCAGGGCCCCAGAAGATGCAACTATGGCTCTTGCTTTGGACGGAATTCAGATGGAGGAAGGCGCGGGAGGTCCAGATAGACCTGGGCTCTCGATTCGTCGTCCCAAGGACTACATTGCTCCTCTCAGTAGCAGTGAGAGCGATGAAGCTGAGAATGGGTCCTCTTCTGTCGTCAAAGACAGTCCCAACAAACTCAGCATTAGCAACATTCCTCCCTATGTGGATGATGCCCAAATCAGGGAGCTTTTGGAGGCGTTTGGGGAGTTGAAGTCTTTCATTGTGGTCAAGGAGACTGGGTCTGAAGTTAACCGGGTGAGTTCAAATCAAGTCCACTGGCACTGCCACTGCCAGCCCCGCCCTCAGTCCCGCCCCTCCCCTCAAACAGCCGTGTTGTGTAGCAGTTATAATCGCTGACAGATCAGGGTATCGCATTCTGCGAGTACGTCAATCAAGAGACAGTCGATGCTGTCATTGAGGGACTGAACACTATTGCTCTCGGTGACAAGAACCTGAAGGTGCAACGAGCCTCTGTCGGTGTATCCCAAGATGCAACCTTGGACGGCGGCGTCAGTGCCATCTCCATGTTGGCTGGCTCTAAGTCGGACGGTCCTACAGAGGCTGGACGTGTCCTCGTACTCATGAACATGGTCACTCACGATGAGCTACTGGACAGGGATTCGTATGAAGGTATGCGTCTGATCATGATTGTCCGTAGTGGGAAATGGCAACTAACTTCAACGACAGAAATCAAGGAGGAGATTGAAGAGGAGTGCACCAAGTACGGTCGGATCGTGGAAATCAAGATCCCTCGCCCCAGCGGTGCTCGCGTCAACCCTGGCGTTGGGAAGATCTATGTCAAGTACGAAACGCCTGAGTCGGCTCAAAAGGCCATCAAAGCACTGGCAGGTCGTGCTTTCGCTGGCCGTACGGTTGTCGTCACCCACTTTTCCGAGGAACTTTTCGACGTGGACGCTTGGTAATCGGCATCTGGGCACGATGGGTTGGTGTGATTGGGGAATCGCAGGCTAGAATTCATTCTGGACCTCTGTCCCTACCACTACCTTGGCACAACTGCTTTCTGTCCTTCCCCGCACCTTGGAGCCGCAATCTGGCAATCTGGACATGTGCGAAAGCTTTCACCAGCGGAACGTCGCCGGAACGTCGCCGGAACGTCGCCGGAACGTCTTGGCTTTCGTGGGGCCTAGGCTTTTGGGGGCTTGAATTATGGGAAGTCTCGCTCGTAGTGGGGGTTCAATCCGTTCTGTATTCTGTACAATGTTAAAGAGCTCGTCGCATGTAGGTCTGGGAATTCAGAGCAATTCTATCAGGACAAGGAAAAGCATGGGATTGTTTCTGTCGATGCTTCTGGTTCAGTTATTTTGTACATTAGTTTGACCGGGGTGGACTACGAGTTCATCTTGAATACCAGGTTGAGATTCCCCCTCGCTATTCATCGCCGTTTGCAGATCTTGGTACCAGCGCTGGCACCCTTAGCGATGGGTTGGGTGAGGATCGCCCGCCTATCTGCGAGTCGTGCGAGCCATGGCATTGGGAGTCAGTGTTTGTCCAAAAAAAGACCTCGAGGAACCTTATGTGGAGATGCGATTCGTGCCAGTCTTGGGAGTCGGTATTATAATCCCAAAGTTCAGCTAGAGACTTGAAAGTTTGAAGTTTTCGATGTGCCAAGTGCGTGGATTCTCGGTGGTGTGGAGGGCACGGAAGTTTATCACCGTGGCGGGATCCCTGATGGCTGATGCTCATACGACACAAGTTCGAGACACGGCGGTTCAAACTTGAAGCAGCCCAGCAATTAATAAATATATTACCGTTGCAGTGATCCCTGGGGCAGACGGAGGCGACCTGGGCGACATATGCATGCAGGGGCACATCGTGGTGATCCAGGGTGCGATTATGCAAAGGCTGTCGACAGTGTCCAGAGGGATTTTTAAACTTTGGTCGCGCAAAACGAAGCTATTTGCCAATTGGCCATATCTCCTGACTCGACGGCGTTCTTCCCCAGGTTTGGCTAGAGACATAGCTGGGGGTCACCCAAGACACCGCACGAGAGCGAGGGAGGGGAGGGAACGAGATCAACTTAAGCATTCTGGTCCGTGCGGCATCACGGTTCTTGGCGGTACTGGTGGCACTTTCTTCAAGGTTTCATTCGCTCGCTCCGAACTTTTCCCGAAACAGGCATAGTCGCCAGGGTGATCCCTGCAAGGGCACGACGCTCAATTCCATTCCTCAGAATCTGCATCTCCACACGTTTGAACATCTGAGACGCCGCGATAGGTAACCCCACTGCCAATCCAAACCAAAGGTCTCAAAAGTCAAAACGACCTCAAACCGCAACATTAATGGATGTTCCAGCGTTTTGTACCCATGGAATTCCATTGCCTCGGAATCATCCGCTTCCAGTCTTCCTTCCTTCCATATCTCTCCTAGCTCCCAGCTCCTAGCTCTCCTAGCTCTTCTAGCCCTCCCTCCGGCTCAAATCGGATATGGTATGGTCGTTTTATTTCCGTGAACGGGTTGAATCGCCGACCCCGGGCTTTCGGGCGCCCTGTCCCCACTATTATTATTGAATCGAACCTTCACAGGCTTCACCATCGGCCCTATGCACGATTCGTCTCAAGTCTCATCGCAGAGCACTTGTAACTTGTTGAGGCCCTGGTGAGTCCCTGAACCCTGCCACGCGGCAACCACTCTTCGACATTCCGGTAACGAATACTGGACATTCTCACTAAGTGGCCATATGTTGCTGACATAGCCTTTTGACACCGCCACTGACTTTGTCTGGTTGGTTGGCTGGACGGAGGTCTCGTCCCGAGTTGTTCCGCCTCGCCGAAAAGCGTAAACACAAGAGTGAATGGATCGTATGCTCTTCTGGAGCCCTTTTGGGCATGCCAGCTATTACTGGTTCTGGAATGCCAAATACCGAGCTCCATTACGTATGCGTATGGTAATATAATCCCGCCTCCGCCCGTCCTCCCCATTCCACCGCGCCTAAGTCGTAAGAGGGGTAGACCGTAGCTTCGCTTTAGCGAGTATGCGAGGAAAGTGATTAGACGGTCGCCAACCGGGTGATCTGCCGCGGTGGGACCCCTTCAGCACGTTTCCGACAAGGGCCCTTCAAAAGTGTTCAGACCACCGCGCTCTTCACGTCCAGGACACCTCTCTCTCTCTCTCTCTCCGCAGTCAGCCTATTTTCACCTTGTCCTCGTTGCGTTGACTGTTACCCTCCTTTCAATGCAATAATGAAGGCCCCGTTCAGCCTTCTTTTCCTTCTGCTTTCCTTCATTTCTTTGGGTTCCACACAAAAGACAGACCTAGCGTCGGCACTTAATCAGGTACCCCCTTGTGCGGTAAGTTGCTTTTTCCGTATCGTACCTAGGTACCTGACGATCATGTGCTTTTGTTTTCCACCTCAACTTTGAGACCGAGTGGCCTTCGGGCTACCCGAGTGGCCTTCGGGCTACACTACCCATATATAGACTCGCATTCTTACTCCTCCTTCCACAACACATCTCCATGGCTCGTTATGCTGATGATTCTTTAGCTACCATGTCTTGTCACTGCACTCAAGGAGACGTCATGTCCACTGACCGATCTGGCATGCACCTGTTCCAAACTCCTGGCAAATACTCATAGCGGGGTGGAGGCATGCGTACTTCAACGATGCACCGTGAAGCAAGGACTAAGTAGGCGTCCCACGAACCCTTATCCTTCGTTGATTCTAACCCGTCACAAGCGATCAAAAATGCCACCATGTCCCTGTGCGATGTCCCCATTCGAGACAAGGGCTCCGTCTTCAAAACAACAAACATCACGCTTGGAGTTATATCAGGCGTCTGCGTCCTTCTCCGCATCGGTTACAAGCTTTTCCTGACGGTTTACCCTCTCGGCTGGGACGATTATTTCATCATCTTGACCCTGATTACCGGTATCCCTGGAACCATCATCAATGATCGCGGCGTAGTGGCGAACGGTCTGGGGAGGGACGTCTGGACCCTGCAGTTCCATGAGATCACCGATTTCGGCAGATGGTTCTACGGGCTGGAGATCGGGTATTTCATCGAAGTCGCCACGCTGAAAGCATCCCTGCTCTTCTTCTACTATAACATCTTCCCAGGCGTTAAGGTGAGAAGGGTCATCACTGCGACCATCGTCTTCAACGCCTTATTCGGAACCGCTTTCCTTCTTACCGCCATCTTCCAGTGTCGACCGATTAATTTTTACTGGACTCGCTGGGACCAGGAGCATAAGGGTACCTGTATCAATATCAACGCGATGGCCTGGGCAAATGCCGCCATCAGCATCGCGCTCGACTTCTGGATGCTGGCCATTCCGCTGTTCGAGGTCGCGCGTCTGAAGCTGGCTTGGAAGAAGAAGGTCGGGGTCGCCATGATGTTCTGCGTCGGAACTTTGTAAGCTGTCCTTCCCCCGCTTGCGTAACCCAGCTCTTTCTAACTCATGTCTACAGCGTGACTGTCATGTCCATCCTTCGCCTGCAGAGTCTGGTACATTTCGCATCCTCGACGAACCCCACCTACGACCAATTCGCCGTCTGCCGCTGGTCAACCATCGAAATCAACGTCGGAATCATGTGCGCCTGCATGCCTGCCATCCGCGTCATCCTCGTACGGTTATTCCCCAAAGTGTTGGGCACCACTCAGAACAGGTCAAATCAATATCGGTCCAAATACGGGAACGGGTACGGGAACGGGAGCGGCCACGGTCTTGGGGGTTCAAAAGGAGGACTGAGCAAAAACGGAGGAACAGCCGCAGACAGGAGCATCATTACTTACACGAAAACGTTCGAAGTACAGCATCAGTCGAAAGATACTGATAACGATGAGGTGGGGTTGGTGTTGATGGATGATCTGGGGAACAGGAAAGGGAGTCAGGTCAAGAGTGGAAATTCCAGTCAGATAAGTGTATAGATTTTCTAATGGGCTCAAGCCACCTTTTTATAATCGAATGTCTCCATCTTTTGAGCATCTGTGCTGAAGCTTGTGAATACGCCATTGGAGGCCTCAACACTAAATAAGGGCCTATGGTAACTTTCTCTGGACGTCCGAGGGTTTCTCTGTGCGCCACGACTGTTTCAAACATTCCCTACTCGCTTTCGGCCAATCAGGGACGAGGGGAACCGAAGAAACTTTGGAGCTGGAGCGACGAAGGATGCAGAGTGAGACCAGCGCAAGTTAAGCGTCCGATGTTGTGAGTTGGTCACGCTCCACTTTATGCAAACGGACCCATGCATGCTACGCTTTCCATCGGACCTGAAAGAAGGCGGTAGATGTCTGGGACATGGTGAGCTCTCATGAACAGTTTCTTCCTGTCACCGGAGGTCTGAAGGGCAGGCGTTATGGACGACTCCCATAAGTAATCAGTGCCGTCCCCATAAGCCGAAGGGATCACCAACGCAATCTCCTAGTGGCCACCGTCACAATTTTTAAGGCATTTCAAAATGCGTAGAGAAAATGCTTGGAATGCCTGGCTTTAAGCTCTTTCATATAAAAATTCCACGCGATTTTATAGATAGGTAGCGCGTGCCTCTATGGCATAGTATGCCCCTCGAAGACTTTCTGGCTAGAAAAAACGCTTAACAGCGGTTGTAGAAGCACTTCTAACGCGGTCTTTAGAGGACTGCCTTAGGCTTATGGGGGTGGCTTCGATTACGTATGGGGTCCTCGAGTTACGCGTGCTTAGTAAGCATAGGGAGTGTCCTGCACTGCCAGGGCTGGTACCTCCCCTTTGTCTTGTTCGAATATTTTATCCGGAGAACAATTCTTCATAGAAGACACAACATTAACCACTCGGTTTTAGTAACGAGTTAGCTGGTCTCTGTCGATAGATCGCTTTTCCGCTGCCTCTCTGTCTGTCTCGTGTGGCTGCTGTGCCGCAATGCTGCAGAGCCTTATCATGCCGTCAACCAAGCGGCGCTTGCGGTTCAGGAAGCTGCATACCGGCGCTTAAAACCCATATGGGCACCCAACCAGCCTCATAGGATTAATGCAAAGATGTTTCACAATGCTGATGGGACACTTATCGGCTATGCTCCTCGTCACCAATCATACCGTTGAAATATTAGGGCACTGCCTCCGGACGAGGGCAACTATTGAGTGTAAGTATGAGAGAATATCTGTGTCTGGAAATTCTTCAATATACCGAGTCACATTCCCCTAGACCGACTTCACCACTAAACAGGATACAACCTGGTCTCAACATGAGGTGCTTGTCTACGAAGCTTTGTTGGAAAACGTTCCCAGTTTATACACATCAGCACACTCGGCCCTCACAATGTCTACCTCTATGTCTTATTCCCGGCAATACGAACGGACGGCTATCCGAAGGAGTGGTCAGTTGTGGCGCAGTGTGCTCACACCTGCAGCTTGCAAACTGTTAAAACATTCTCCGAAACGCAGAATGCAGGGCCAAGACTGGCCGACGAATGGGCGTTCTAGCTACAAGCGCCTGACGTTACGAGAGCAATTCTCCTTTCACTGTTTGCTGTATTGTCTGCGAGAAGATCATGCCTCTCTCTTAAGCCTGTGGGAAGTATTGGGTATCAAAAGGCAGCACCCTAGCATAACTGAAACCATAACGGACTTCCCCAGAGGCTATATTTAGGTGAAGAGCATGCGGGAGCTTGGTATAAGAATCAGCTCGGGGAGCATAAATACCTACAATATCTACAAACCAACCTCCATACTATGACATAACTCCTTACGCCGATACGAATTTCAAACCTTGTGCCTTTCTGACCTCTCTCCGAGCTCCATAATCGTCTGCACGCAATATCCACGATCAATGGCCTCTCAAACCCCAGAGCCAGCAACAATCCAAGGATTGCAGTCTTCAAAGCAGGTAGCATTGCTGGATGCTATTGACAACCTCCGCGAACTCAACAAAGGCCATGAAGATTACAACATTGATCCACAGCTGATCGTCTGTGGCGACCAATCATCCGGGAAGAGCTCTGTTCTCGAAGGGCTTACATCCCTTAGCTTTCCTACCCAGGAAGGCACGTGTACAACTTTTGCGACAGAAGTTGCACTACGAAGGGGTCCAGAAGTACGAATAACCTGCTCCATATCGGCAGGGGAAAACCGGTCCAAAGCACAAATCCAGGAAATTTCTAAATTCAACAAGTCCTTCACCCGTCTTGAAGATGTCAACATCACCGCCTTGATTGGAGAAGCCAAAAAGTACATGGTCTTCGGGGCATCCTCGAGCGCCTCTTCTTTCTTTGACGACGTTTTGAAGATCAAATACGTTGGCCCTGATGTACCGCCTCTGACCATCGTTGACCTTCCTGGCCTCATCCAATCTGCAATCAAAGGAAGAGAGAATGATGTTGAGCAGGTCCACAACCTCGTCAAGAGGTATATGGATAACCCGAAGTCCATCATTCTAGCCGTAGTCTCTGCTCAAAATGACTTGAACAACCAAGCAGTCTTCAAGATGGTCCAGAGAGCTGATCGAGATGGCAAGCGGAGCCTCGGTATCATCACCAAGCCAGACCTTCTGAACGCAGGGTCGGAGACAGAAGCAACGGTCCTACGATTGGCCAACAACGAAATCATGCGGCTAGATCTCGGTTGGCACGTCGTTAGGAACCGCGGCTGGAGAGAAGATGAGCTCTCACTCGAAGAACGTAATCAGAAAGAACGCGAATTCTTTGCTTCAGGTGTATGGAAGGCCCTTCCCGAATCTAACGTGGGTATCGACAGTTTGAGGACGAACCTTTCAGAGTTGCTTCTGCGACATGTTTGCAAAGAGCTTCCTGCCATCACTGGAGCCATTCGAGAAGCTATCGATGCGACCAATGCTCTTCTTAAAAGACTAGGCGAAGGACGCGAGAGTCCACAGGAACAACGTTCCTACCTGACAGACAGTGCGGCAAGATTCCAGTTGCTTACCCACAGTGCACTTATTGGCCACTATGACGGGGATCCCTTCTTCGCACCATCTTTGGCAGATGACCAACCCGCAAGACGTCTCCGCACCGAAATCCAAAATCTCAATAAAGCCTTCGCGCATGTTATGTACCACAAAGGACACGCCTGGAACATCGTGAATGACCTACCGATTTCAGCCGATCTAGGACATTCTTCATTGCAGTCGCAGGCTTTGCAAGAATACAACGCCTGGGTTGACGACCCCGGACAGATTACACGTACAAAACAGTTGGAGCATATAAAACGACATTTGGAAGAGAACGACTGCTCTGGAATCCCGACACTTGTGAATCCTGGGGTCGTCACGCAGGTATTCCGTGATCAGTCCAAGAATTGGGGAAATATTGCCAAATACCACCTTGAGCGTGTCTTCGATGCGACCCAAGACTACGTGTACACAGCCCTGTTATCCCTCATGGATGAGAGGACATATCACATGCTTCGGATGGAGTGGATCCACGAACAACTTGAAACAAAAAGAAAGGCACTCGAAGCCAAATTGGAGGAGCTCCTGGTTCCTTATACGAAGAGGAGTCCTTTCATATATGATCCAACCTTCAGCCTGCAAATTCATCATTTGAGAGCAGAAAGGTACACGGACAACACCCCGGGGGGCCCGCGGGGATCGTTCAAGTTTGGGTCGAATCATAATAAGTCTAGCTTGTTGACACAATCCGTGGACGACGATACGTATCTCGAGGTTCTCGATCACAGTCAAACGTATTATAAGGTATGACTCTCAAGAAACTTGAGACTGTATACACATTTTGCTGACTCGCCTCAGAGAGCATTGTCCGTTTTCATCGATAATGTTGCCGTACTTGCCGTGGAGAATTGTATGATCGCAGATCTTGCAGACATATTCTCGGCAACTACAGTCTCTCGTATGGACGAGAACCTGCTAGGGTTGATTGCCTCAGAGTCGGAGGCTGTCCGAGCCGAGCGCATTAAAGCGAAAGAGACGCTCGCGCGTCTTAAGGAGGGTAAACGAGAGCTGGATAAGGCATTGATCTTTGATAATCTGAGGGGTTAGTAGACCATGTTGCTTACAGCTTCCCCAATCTTAATGTGTCTAGTCCCAACTATCTCGTCAAGCATACGAACAACGCCTCGAAGCGCTCGTCATTCACAGGTGCTACGCTCCCGATCACGGACACCTACACCTGCATCGAGAATAGAGACAGCTGAGCATACCATGGATGGTAAGTAATTTACAGCTATCATTGCCCCGCACGCTCTTATACTAACAGAACTAGTGGACGAACTTTCCTCCCGTTTCAAACAACAGCTTGAAGTCAGCCCAGACCGTGGGACGACACCATCCAGACGTACAAATGCAAAGACTCCCCCAGTAGAGCGTACAAGGAAGCCAATCGGGGCACGTTATCGCATGAACCCGACCGTCGAAACTGACACTGAGGATGAGGCGACAACATGGGCTCCAGACGAAAATATGCGAAATCGCTTGGTACCTGGCTGTTAGTTTTCTTCCCAGCAAATCAAACGATCGTATCATGCTGACCATCTACAAGTAGGTGCATAGGTCCGTCCAACAATGTGACTTCGGTATGGGTGTTTTACGGGCGTACTTCGTTTCGGGCTTTCGTATTCTGATGACCTTCTGATGACCTTCTCCCGAGTCTCTTTGGCAGCTTTCATGATATTATTTTCTCTTTGATGTATGACAACCGTTATAGTATGTAGTTGAATCAACTTTAAAGTATGTCTTATCGTCTCAGACATGCCATACAGCAGTCTTCGATGCACTTCTGATCTAGTGGTTTTCCTCAAGCCCAAATAAAAGAGCCCATTAATGTGGGCAAATAGCGCAATATGCTCCAAAAAATTTCTAAGCCCATAATCAGCAAGTGTATCGTAATAAGCATAGGTGTGTGACGCGTCCAAGTGAGGGAACGGACTGAGGACTTCGAACACGCGATGAATATTGCAAGTGCGACTCCAGTGTCGACTACCCAGTGAAGGGAGGGGGCATAGATCGTCTCCATGTTGAAGGTGACGGAAGTCTCTTTTCGGCATTTCGCGTTTCTCGAACCGTGCCCGCGCATCGGTGACCTCAGGTATCCTCGTCGCCATTCCGGGTTGACTTTCAACGGCCCAGGTTGGAGCGCAGCTGTGCGAGAATGCGCGATGCTAGCTGCATAACGGTCGCATGTTCAAGGTTCTCAACTTAGTCCAAGATCTGCACAGGTAGTCTGTGTTGAGTAGGGTGGCACTTTGTGGCTATGATTTCACAATGTGCTGGACGCTCACCCACTAGCACAATGTCGAGCCTCAACCGAACTCGTGGTGCGTCATACATGAATGAGCAATTGAAGACCTTTTGCCTTGTGCGCGTGAGGGCTATTTTCTGGTATTTTTATGATGTGGAAAATGACGTTGTCGGCGAGGGTGTTTTGGGAGGCCGGTGGATTGCGAATCTGTAGACTTTTAGTTGTCCAACTGGACTATTACCGATCTACACCGTAGTGTGTATGAGTGCGTGGGATATTATTGGACATCCAGCCTTACTTAAAATCTGTTGTGTGGTGATGATCTAATTTTGTAAGGTTTGTGGCCTTAGTGTAGGATTCTGTGCGTCATAGTCTCGATTCTCCATACACTTATCAGGACCGAAGAACGCTACCGCTAGTTTAGCTGCCGCTGCCACGGTTGCGCAAGCTGCTTCCGGAGGTTCTGGAACTTATTTAAGAGTCCTTTGTTGGGGTCTCTTCCTCCCAACCCACTTCCACTACCACCACCTGACTACCGACTTGTCGCCACTATCGTCTTACTACTTACTACAACTTTCACCGATTTGCATCTGCACATCACAACATTGTTCAAACACACACACACTTTCACACCACTCCTTTGGCTCATCCACCTATTTACCGAACCCGCACTACCGGTTCGTCGACAACCTACACCTACCTCAACCCAAGACTGTCGGAGGCACATCACATGCCAACCTCAACCATGGAGATCGTTGACGACATCTACGTCAACCGTCCCCTCACCGACAGAAACACCTCTGACTCCGGTTCCGATGAGCAAGGCGAGACTTTTGATCACAGCCTCCTTCTCGTCAAGGAGGGCGACAAATATTTCCAAGCGAAATATTCGAAGCCAATCGTCTCCCAGCGCCGGATTGCTCGCGAGGTTCTTTACGACATCGCCGAGCTTGACGTCTCCGCGCTCCACGTTCCGGCACCATCTCATCTCACTAGGTGCCCGGAGACGATGCTGTCTACGGCATACATCAAAAAGCCGCCTCTAGGTGCCTTGCTCAAACCGGAGTCGATCAAAGAGGCTCACACGTTGCTCCTTCAAGAAGCCGAAATCTGCGAGACGCTTCTCAGGCATCCGCACCCGCGCATTGCGCAATACTTCGGCGTCGTCGTTTCCGACGACAAAATCATCGGTCTCGCGTTCAAGAGATATGGCGTCAATCTCGAGGAACGCGAGTCCGATCCCACCAACCCCTTGCAAGTTGAGCAACGATTGCAAGTGGTGCAAGATCTCATCGAGGCAGCGGAACATCTTCACGAGGTGGGGATTGTCCACAACGACATCAATCCTTACAACGTCGTCTTCGACGAGGAAGATTCCGCTGTCTTGATAGATTTTGATAGTGCGGGATGGAAAGGGGATGAGTTGGGGATTAAGAAGGGAACGCCGGGGTGGGCGAGAGACGATATGGAGAGGTGCGAGGAGGAGAATGATGATTATGGAGTAGACGAGATTGCGAAGTTTCTGGGGTTCAAGCTTGAGAGGGGATGATGGGTATGGGCTGAGGGAGTTTCGGAAGTTTCTGTGATTTGGGTTTGATGTTTGGAAAGGATGCGGGAGGATGTTGGCCGCTTGGGTTCAGTGATGTGTTGAGAAGGGGGCTTGTGAAATTGGGCAAGGGAAAGCGCGCTTGGGATAACCGGCTTAGGAGAATGGTCTTGGGAATCAGGATTGGGCAATCAGGCAGGACGACTAGATAGCGTGGAGATCAGCTTCATAAAAATGAAGCTCTTTCTTCGTAAATGCATTGGTTCTTCTTCGTGCTTAGTTGACCTCGTGATGTTCAGCTGCTGAGTGTACATGGCAAGCCCGTGCTAAGGTTGAAAACGGACATGTGTCTCTGCATATTTCTATCCGTCTAGCTTCTGTGGCTAAGTTATGAATGCTACTGTGCTTGACTAAATGAAGGCCTTCGTTATGCTCTTTGATGAAGTCGGGACCCTTTCGATTTGTAGCCTGCACCTACCTTGGGGTAGTCAGCGGAGAACGTAGGGCGCGGACAAGCAGAGTTGAGCGCTGCACCTTCACGACCCTCGCCGCCTCGTTGCCTCACATGCACCCGGCATCAGCGTTATCACGTGCCACTATTATGTGACCCCGCTTTGGCTACGCGTATGTAGTGTTGCGGGAGGGCTACTCTAGTGTGTCCTTTAGTGCACTATGGCTTGCCAATAGGGCCTATATCCTACACGGCCATCTACAACCTGTATTCCCCCTTCACACTTGAATACAACCTAGGGAATAGCAATGTTGCTAAAATTATGGATGTGCCTATTTTACGGTAGACAGAGTTGTTTCTTTTCGGATGGAAGGGCGACTGGAATCTGTGGATGGGAGCGACGAGCAAGGCCAAGAGAGGTCGGCATGGTGATGAATGTACGAACCATAGATCAGCTTGTGGCGTTCTCATAATTTGTCAAGGTTACACAAATCTCAGCTCTATGCAAAAGGAGCCATATGAGCGCATGCAGCCTAAGCGAGACGTGGAGTCGGGACCCGACGGCCTGCAAGGCTGAAGACGTCGAGTCCCCCGCCTACTTTACTTCGATTCACGTTGGAGAACCGAACCCCGTTGCTCTCCGGATCTGACGACTCTACAGACTTTCCAGTGAGTATAGAGTTTGCGAATAAGGCGGACGACTCATTACATGGCAGTGACATCGCGATAGGCACACCTTCCAAATTCCAACATGCCTGACTGGGACGCGAGGGACCGCGAACGAAATCGACGCTCTTACGATGCCACGTACTTGTCTCCCGAGTACACTTTTAAAAGGCGGCCGTCAGTATCTCGACGGCCTCGCTCTAAAGATTCTAGGAGTCCGGCTCGTCCGCGGCGTATGTCGCTTCACCGTGACTATCACTCCGATAATGAAGAGATACGCGTAGGTGGTCGAATTATGAGATCCATTCCTGTTCGACCAGGAACGTCGTCGCCTTTCACCTCCCGCAGCCAATACCCTCCGCCGTCGCGCAAGTCGTCGCCCGAGCGCCCTTCCGACTGGGAGGAGGTGATTCCTTTAACGCCCCGCCGTCCTCTTAGGAGGACCCAGGAGGCTGTCCGGCCGGAGCCGCCTTCTCCGTTTGCTGGATACCACTGGCCTGTTCGGTCAGAGCGACCGTCTCCATTTGTTGGACCTCCTCCTGGTTACGAGCAACATCCTTCGCGGGCTTCATCTCGTCCACGTTCTCGCGGTCAAAATACCACCCAATCTAGGCCAAGACGACAACGCTCATCGCCCGACCTCACATCTAAAACACGTGCAGAAGATTCACCGCCCATTAGGAGGGCTCAGCACCCGCCAGCTTTCCATCCACCTTTCCAGCGCAATAGCTTTACAGAAGCTGTACGACCGTCACGCGAGCCTACACCCGCGCCACATGTCCTTCAGTACCCCCAGCAAGACTACGGGGCTCCACCTGGGATGAAGTCACACCGAAGAGATCGGATTGCAGCTCCTGGTAAGCCTCATTCTATTGCGGGCCGATTCCCATTTGGAACTGACAATATTCGACCAGATCACTCTCGATCTGAGACCTCCCCACCCGAGCGGGCAAAAGAACACTGGACCCGATGGTCAAGCGTCTCCCTGTCCTCTACAGCGCCAACCCACAGACAGTCTACAAGCACCTCATCAGGTATTGTAACGGTTCAGGCACTGTTAACCAATGCTTAACCGCTGTGGATGACTATCTGTGAAAGTGGCGCATTGGCTGGT